>JAQFJB010000019.1:14104211-14114334 GCA_029874875.1 Naso minor
TGTGTGTGTGTTTTCTGTGTGTATTAATGTGTGTGGATGTGGGTTTCTGTGTGTCTTCGGGGTTACAGTATTGAATTGACCTCTTCCCCAAGGAGAGAATAGACTCAAGGGATCAGCGGTAGTAGAGCTGTACTCAGGGTGTCAGCTTAGACTGTCACTTAGATAGTGTGTAAGCGTGTGTGTGTGTGTGTGTGTGTGTGTGTGAGAGAGAGAGAGAGAGAGACAGAGAGAGAGAGAGAGAGTTCAGGAGGGAGAGGAAGAGTGTCAGACTACACTAAGTTCATTTTATTGGTCGTACACGACAAGGAGACTAATTTTTTTTCTTTCATTAGTTTCATCAGCTCATGTCATCTCATCCCTGCCTTTTGCTACTCACATTCACAGTTAAATATAATCTGAACAGAAAATTGAAGCTGCTCATTCTACATTTACACTGCATTTGACTAACCCCAAGTGCTTAAAGGATAATTCAGATTTATTACAACCCGGGTCTTATTTTTGTCAGTTTAACCATCATTCCTACCTGCAATTTAAAAAATATATATATATTCCACAAGTTAATTGCTCTGATCTGGAAATGTGATGACATTTCTACCAGAGTCCAATGGGGACAGAATTAAACATTTAAATAAGTTGCTTCAAGGTAGTATATGCATGTTCCAACATAGGTGCATAGGCAAAAAGGTGTCTTCACACTGAAAGATGATTTATTAATTTAGGGCATATCACCATTATGTCTTTATCAGGTAATGTGCTGAAGGATTAATATTAACATTGTCAGGTTTACATTCAAAAGTAGTTTGAAGCTGATATAATCAATATTCTGAAATGAACAACAGATGTCTTTTAAAGAAGTTACTCCAAGTGACAGCCACAGAGAATTACAATCGGACTCAGTTGTCCTCAGAACAGTTAGCATCTCTTAAAGGGATAGTTCTGCTCTTTTGATGTGGGGCTGTATGAGGTGCTAGTCTAGTCAGTGTCTTACCTGCTGTAGATAACTGCCAGCTCACCCTCTGTAAGGAGAAGGGGAAGTTGGATTCAATAATCTGGTTAAATCGTTGACTTTGTGGTAGCAATGTCACCATATTTCCAGATCCCAGCACCTGGTTGGCAAATTGATAACATTGATAACAAATTGATAAACTACAAAAGCAAGACTCAAGATGTAATATACTAGATTTTTATCTTTAAAAAAAAAGATTTTTACTTTATAATTGTTTTTTTTTTAGAGTCAGCTTAGAGAACTGAATGAAGCTTTTGTTCATGTGTATTTTCCCAGGGTCACCGTACTACTACAGTGCAACATCACGGGGGGCGGGCCCTGCTGCGACTGCAACAGCCTCTGCCTACGACCGCCACTGACCCCTCCTACTGAGAGAAGAGGAGGATGAAGAGAAACAGATTAGGGAGGGAGGGAGGGATGGATGGATAACACCAGCACCGCTCAGTACAAACCTGCCTACGTAGGGACGACAAAAAGGGTGAAGATTTCAAATAAATGACGTCAGTGAAGTTTGAATTCTCTCTGGTTGACCCTTAAGCCAACAAACGCACTGCTGGGCAGCAACATAGACAACTGTAGAATTTTTTCATTACTAGTAGGACACAAACATGCAGTGCCAATAACTGATTCAGAAGACTTCGTAAGCAGGTACTTACCCATTAAATATCAAGGCTTGCTGTCCCTATCCTGTTTAAAAATAATCATTGACAAATCTAACGTCAGTGGAGCAGTGATTGAAAACTGTATTGTGATCTTTTGGGAAAAATGTTGTTTTCAGGTTGCCAATATTTTTGGTGGTATTATTTAAGATGATTAGAGCAAAATCACTTCTCAAACAAGCTGTCTTTTTATGCCCCGACATGAATCAATCAATTTTCTATGCCATGCTACGGTGAAGTAACGACAATCCAATTTTCATAACTTTAAATGACCAAAATCACTCATATCATTGTCATTCTAGTCTCTTTGCTGTAGATACAACACATTTCCCCTGGGATCACAATAACTGATAAATGTCAAGTGTTACTTTTTAATGGGAGTCTTCAGTTTCACAATTGACCATTTGCTAAGCCTCGCAACCATTAGCTACTGTTGCTATTGTTTTATTGTTGCATTGCATATATGCAGTTTACAGTGAAAAAGGAGATTAACAGATTACCCATAAAAACTGTGGGGATTTTTTTCAAGCAATCCCTGATTTCAAAAGTAAAGATAACTTCAAGCCAGCAACCACTGATTCTGCCAACTGAAATAGCAACTGTCGGGAGATTTCATCAGCTTTAGCTAGCTAGCTAATAAAGCTATCTTAGCTTACATATTTTTCATATTTTAACATGTATTCATTTTCAACATTACAAGAGAAGGATAAGGACAAACCACTTTGTTTTTTGTTCATTTCCCTCTAATGTTGGAGTAAATGACCTGACCCTCCGAAAGTCTCTGCAGGATATCACTCTTTCTACAGTGCGATGCAAATGTCCTGTTGTGCCTGGTCATTCTGGGTCAAAGGGGCGGGCTTACCAAATGGTCAATGTCAGCGGTCATTACCACAAAGCAATGTGTTTCCTCAAAGAGGTAAACTATATTATAACATCAAAATTTGCATTCAAAGTGGTTTGAATGCCACTGACTGATGGACTGGCCTTTCAGTAAAGCACAGCCTACAATCTGAGCCCTCAACTGTAAAATGAACAGTGTACATGTTCACATCAGACCAAAATCAAATCCAGCAGGGAGTGTTATTGTACAGGACTGGGCTATCCCACCTCCCCAGCCAAGATTTAGTCCTGATCAAGAGCTATTTATAAAGGAGGAGACAGAGTAATATATTAAGAAGCTTTTCTGCGCTGCACTCCGTGATGAGAGTGAATGCCTGTTATGATTTATAATATGTACCACGCTTTTGTGCTAGAGTAGTGATGATGATGATGATGATGATGATGATGATGACAGTGAAATATGAAATCTTAAAAACTTTCAATATGAATAGAAGTCTTTGTTTATAAATATGATCTGATTGCGATTTTCCTGTTTATAGTTTGTTGCCTGGTATCAGTTGTCGCAGGTGCCATTGAATGATGCCATTTGTGTCCGCTTCCTGAATATTGAAAAAAGGAGCCAGGAGGTGGTGGCACCCTCTCTTTCTCTCTCTCTTTCTATTTCTCTCTTTTAAACTCCCCAAAGATGGGCCCCCCCTAGTGGATCGGCTGACTAACTACAAAAGCACAAAGAGACTCAATCATCATTCAAAAGCGCCATTTACTTTTTTGACTTCCTTTCAGAACCATTAAGTACTTCTCCCCCTTTTGAGTGCTTGTCCTTGTGCTGTTTTCCACCTGAAATGGTTTCTATAAAAGCATTGAAACGAAGCAAGAAGAACAAAACTGTTTTTTTTGTTTTTTGTTTTTTTTTTTTGTCTACTTGTTTGCCTCCTACATCAGTTCTGCGCTGTGACAATGTATGACGCCAGGGTCGAGGCCTTACTCATCATTTACGGACAGAGTAGGACAGATTTGCCCTTGAGCACTGATCTGAAATCAGTGTGTTACCCCCCTCAAACGTTTGAGGGCCCAAGGTGTTGATCTTGTGAGGTGGCCATAGCTTCCTGAACCTGTACGTAGCTTCCTGTCTCACTTCTGTCCATGCCAGATTTGTACAGTAATCAGTGAATGAGAAGAAAAGTCAAAATGTCAATAGCAATTTCAATTATTCACATTTGAATTTAGATTTTAGTGATGAAGCTTTCTTTATGACAAAAAGATTAAGAGGTACGTGGTGTTGTTTTAGCCATCGTCTGCGAGTGTTTACATATTTTATTTGGTTGTTTGTTTGTTTGGGGTTTGTGTGGCTGACTGTAGCGTTTCATTGCTACTGTGTAGTTTTACTACCTAACAGATTGGAGGCACCAAATCTGCAGTGTGAGACATAAAATAGAGCTATATTAACATATACCTATAAACAATGAACAAAGCTGTTAGTTTCTCAATCTTTGATGTTTCTGGGTTTTGAAATAGTAATAGAGTGATCAATTTACATTTGTAGTCCTTAAATGTTGTGTGCTCACAACTCTAAAGACGATTCTTATGATGGCTCACTCGCTGTGCTGCCGATGTGCAACACAGCAGGAGTCTTTCCTTATTTCTGTCTTTTCTCTTGATCTTTCTGAGGCATTATTGAACCTGAACCACACCAGCTGAAAACAAGGACAGTGCCTTTAGTTTTATATGTCAATACCCCCCTGACTGATCACGCGTCACTAAAACAAGATACAGCGTTCCTCCCTGCAACTCCTTAGACAAAGCTCTGCCTATTTGCCATGCGAACACAGGGTTGTAGATTATAGAGAGCCTTCCACAAATAAGCAGTAGTTAGCAATTTCAATACCAGCTTCAGATAATAATTAACATACTGTACCAACTGTGACATCCCACCTCTGAAAACAGGACCTATCGCTGATCCAGCACTATAAACTTACACATCACCGCTCAGCATCAATATGTCCCAGAACTTAGACATTTTCGTCACAGGCTCACTCATGAAATGTGTACAAATGACAAATGATCTACAAATGACGTCAGGCAGCTGAGAGTGACAAAAAGCTAAATAACCTATAATCCAAGACAAGTCTATTTTGTCACATCAGTTTAATTCATGTAAAAGCAAAGACGGAGCAATCAGCTCCGCAACTGGTAGCCTGAAGCCGTACAAATGAGATTACATTTTAAAACACTAGTAATGCTGCAATAAAGCTTCAAGCCACCAGTGACAACAAAGAGTGCTCTGCTGTGGAGCAGCACCCAAGTTGAGGGAGAAGCTTTGCCACGTCTGCGCTCATGAAAGCTGTCAGCACTGGCTCCAAAAGTTGTGAAAAGTGTGACTCTGACCCACATGCCACACATACTGAATGTGCTGTTGGCAGAAGAGCTTTGGACTGCATTAGTCTGAGCAGAATTCACGGGAATGAAATACAACATAATATGTTTCAAAGTGTTTCTTACATTCCCTAATCACTTTTCAGCAATGAAGTTACTAAGAGGGGCTGAAAAGTCCCTAAAACTGATATTTGGCAACACTAGAAAGAAGTCCTGCATGGAATGATTTTAAATGAGCAGTCCTCTCTTCGATGGGATAAATGATGTTTTTAGCAATCCAAGCATTTTACAAATTGCCACACAATTTGGTATAAACATGCATGGGCCCCAAAGGATGAAACTTAATGACTTTGGTGATCCCTGTCTTCTTTTCTGGTGCCACCATCAGATCATTCATTTTTACTTATCTAACAGCTACTACATTGAAGTTTGACCAAAACAATTACTGTTCCCATACAATCTATCCTAATGGCTTTGGTTTTGGTGGTCAACTGACTTTTTCCTGTAGTACTACCACAAGGTTCACATGTGGTTTTGAGTCAAATGTCTGAACAGCTTTTAGAAAAAAATTGGTTACACACATTTTTCTGATCCTATTAGGGATAAATTAAAATAACTTTGATGATCTCTGACTCGTCACTTCGCCTTATCATCAGATCAAATTTTTAATCTGTCGGATACTTTAGTTTGTGCTAAACTAATACGGTTCCATTCTTTGTTCTTTGTTTGGAACCACATTAGCTTCCACAAAGTGGTTGCCAGTTTTCTTGGCGTCCAACATGGTAAAGCAATATACAGATTAAATACAAAGTCACAGTGCCACTGGTATGACTGTAGACTTGATCAGAGGATTTCCGTCCATTTACTGAGCAGCAAATTTTATGAGCAGATTTCTGACTGTAATGTCTATGTTCTGGGATACATCCATCCACAGCTACGTGTTACATGATATACAGCCCTGGATCAGGCTAAAAAGGAACCACTGTCGTGACTTATAGTGCACACTGAAAAAAAGGCACAAAATATTCAAAAGAGCCAAGCAAGCGACAGACATATTACAAGTCTGTTTGTTAGTATTGCTTTTTTTTTATTCAACTGGAGCATCTTATAAATGAATTACTCCCTTTTTTCACAAACACACACTCACACAAACACTTGACTACTGTAAACATGACAAAATATCGATCAAAGTCGTTCTCCTTGAGGAGGTGAATCCAGTCGTGCCTCCACCAGACCAGACCAATTCAACGCCCGTTCTCCGACGTAGCCAAGAATCCAGTGATACATTAACAGGATTATTTGTTAACTATGCATCTCATAGTGACACAGCTTGCCTTGCCATTGCTTTGACCTAATTGGTCCACATGGGGAGAGAATGGGTTCTCATTGGCCCACAGTCGTTTCGATTGGCAGCCATGACATTGACTGCAGCGGTGAGGGAGAACCGTCATTGTGGGTGGTACTGTAAGAAGCACGGCGGACAGAGGCCACACACACACACACACACACACACATAAATATAAGTACAGACACACACTCTCTCCCTTCCTTTGTCCTTTGCGGGGTGGTGATCGCCCCTCCTCTCATGCCCCTACGTTCCCCAGGGGAGGCCAAACCTGCTGTGCCATCAGAAGCTCATCCCGTCTTTTTTCTCCCCCTCCCTCAGCCCTAATCTCATCATATCTCAAGCACTCATCTTTCCCCCTCTCTCCTCTCCTCCACTCCTGTAGCACTGCCACACCACCAGGATTAGGAATATTAAAACTATTCTGTTGATTTCAGGCCTGTGACCTTACTCCAAAAGTCCTCCTTCTTTCTTCAGACAGCCCTATTAATCCTTTTTTTGCTCTCCTTTCTTACTTTTCTCTTTGACTATTCAGACGTGATGCTCACTGTCCTGTCAGAAATTCTGCATAGGAATGAAGCAGTGGTGTTTTGTGCCAAAGCGAGGTCATTTCAATGGCAATATTGCTGCTGATATCTTTATTTGGCCACGGATATTTCGGAGATCAAATCACATATTCTGCTTTCTCTTCATGTATCTATGGGCATTTAAAACACAAAAAATCCACTAGGTTCAGATCAAACAAAGATGTGTAATTTCCAGCTATGCTACAGTTTACTGTCCATGAAAATACAATCGCATCCTGAATTTTTTATCCCGGCCCCAAATCAAATAGGAAACTGAAATAAATGCAAATGAGTTTTTTCCTTTATTATGATTTCTCACCGAGTGTGCACCGCCTGACTGTATCTCAATATGAATCCATGAAGATGGCTACTGCCTTCGTAAAACCTGAGGGGATTTCAGCATCACATCTTGACAGCAATTAGTGGCACAATCTGTTTCATGCTTGCTGATATAACTAGGCTCTGGACAGATCTCATACCGAAGTGTTACAGTGTTCTGTACATCTTAATATTATTATTCAACTGTGGAGGAGGAGAAACACACAGGACTCAGACTACAAAAATCAACTGTGCTTTTTAAGCAGATGTTTCAATCAAAAAAATAGATAACATGATTTTTCACCTTACTGTGGCCTTTCGTGTAACAATCTGGAGTTTTTTTGTGTCCATGGCTTCCTATCTGGGGTGTTAAAGAGATCTTTATATCTGTAATGTTTTGGTAAAAAATTCACAAACAAAAGACAGAGGGAAATACACCAGAATGCAAAGACGAAATTAGGTTTTAACGATTCAGCTTGCTCTATTCTTCAAAATCAAAACAAAAAGAAAACATATCTGTAACATTAACCAAAGCCTGTGATGCCTGTTTTAAATGATAGATTCTTGTACAAAAAAAACATATAAAATAGCAGAAAAGACTTACAGATACAAACACAAAATGAAGATAAGAAATGCCTTCAAATATTCTGGAGGGGAGGATTTAAAAAAAAGTAAAAAGAAATGCTTCTTTAAGAAAATGTGTATGTTTTTTATTCAATTTTCTAGTAGTTGCAAACGAGACTTGGTGTTTTTTCTCTTTGTGTGTTGTGTGTTGTCTTAATATTTGAATGTATTTTACTGCAGTGCGAATTTGCCAAAGATATCATATCACTTGATTTCTCTCCTTTATTTTATTTTTTTATGTTCCTGAATCGTGACCAATTTTGTTCAGAAAACTGGAAATAAATGGTAAATTTGATGTTTATTTTTCATATTTCTATTGTTAATATTATTGCTATTTTATTTCCTGGTTTTGGGTTTACTGTGAAATATTAAATTGCAGTTTGCTTGATGCATCTCTCCATACTCAGTCAGTGTACCTGTCCATCCGTCCACCTGAGTGACTGTTGTTGGTGAATTATCCCATTTATGTACCTGTAATGTGAAGCTAAGAAGTAATTATTTGTAAATATTTGCCATAATTTTATTGGTCCTTCAGAATAAAAAATAATTTTTTGGAAGTTAAAGCTTCTGTGTCACTCCTTAGCTGTAGATCTACATGTGATTTTCATGGATTCAAAAATGCGCCCACACACACTGCTGTTTGAAATGCCACATTCCTCAACATTTAGCATCTGTCTGGACAACCAGTGGCTTCATGAGCAGGAGGTTGAGTTTGTCTCAACGTGACCCCACAGAGCAGCTTTCATTATGGGGACACGGATCTCATCTCAGGGTGTGTCCAGAGGTGTGTGCGTGTGTGTGTATGTATTTGGGGGAGGAACACACAGCTAAAACCAAACCCCTCCCTCTCCTCATCCCACCTCTCTGGTTGAATCAAGTGTCCCAGTGCTGCAGTCTTGGCTGCTGGCCGAGTCCAGGAGGGGGCAGCGCTGTGTGTATGTGTGTGTGTTTGTGTAGAGGGGAGGAGGTGGATGAGGAGGAAAGGGGTGATAATAGGACACAAGCCACGACATGGCGACAACACGCCACACACACAGAAAACAGCACAAACCCAGCTTGGGTGCCTGCCCAGGACACCAGAACAGCACAGCACGCTTTTGTGTGTGCATGTGTGTGTGTGTGTGTGTGTCCAGGCTTGTTTTGGTTGCTTGCCAACTAAAGAGAGCCCTGTAAGGTTGTATAAGAATGCATCTTGTAGTATAAGTTTAATATTCAAGCGCAAAGTTACCACCTAAGTAAAAGTTAACAATCGCTGAGTCAAATAAATTGTAGCCTCTAGTGAACCCCTCCATATATGTTTCCTACGCCCATTTTATCCCCAGAGCCTCAGAAAATAACCAGCAGTCCTACACTTACATACTGTCATTCCCCGCGTCTACACTGACAGCATGTTTTTAAAAATTTCATTTAAAACTGCTGATACAATTTTAGTCAAAGTCAGTCATGGAAGATAATGCACGGACTGTGAAATGTCCTCTATAGCTTTGGTGGGAGGTTTGCCAAAGGGGTGGTGTCAGAGTTGGCAAGACATTGGTGTTTAGCAAGATGCTATTGAACTGCATTCTGGGAATGGCAGGATCCAGTGTTTTTGGAGCTTTACTCACTCGAGAGACTGAAAGTCATGATATGTCAGCCTCTGCCGTTGTCATTTGGACTTTCTTTTTAAATATGCCTCTGACAATATTAAGACCTGAGTGATTAAAATTAGATTGTGACACGGACAAGGAAGGGTGTCAAGGCCCCTCTCAGTTTGTATTATGCTCAGGTGCTTATCACTAAACAAATATCCAGTAATTAAATGACCAAAAACTAAAAGTCATACAGCCAATATGAACATCCAGAGACCTTCATTTAAAAATCTCCCTCTGTGTTTATGATACATTTGACAGAAACACAATTACATTAAGGTATGAAAAGATTTTGACAGAATTTTGTACTATAATTAAAAAATCTAAGCTATGATAGAAAAATACTGAAATGTGACCAAGCATTTGCTGTTAGTAATAACGTTTGTCTGACAGGTGCGAGGCTGATCTGTCAGATCAATGTCTGCCTGAAAATGAGGGCTTGACAGTGTTCAGTTAGTTAGAAAGCAGTGCCACACCCTCTACCCTCTTTGCTCTTCTGCTCTTGCTCCACATTACATAACATGACTAGGTACTGACATGTTCTTCCTCCTCCTCCCCTCCTCTTCTTCCTCCTTTGGCTTCCTATACAAGAGCAGAAGACAGACAACAGTGGTACTTACGGAGGCCAAGAAGTCATGCAAATTAACGTCAGTCAGCATCAGTATTTTTTGGCCCTCCAGAGCCCCTGTAGGGAGGAGGTGTGGGGCCAACTGAGCATAATTGGGCCTCAGCTGATTAGTGAAGAGGGGCTCGTGCAGGAGAGG
>JAQFJB010000019.1:14273820-14283943 GCA_029874875.1 Naso minor
AACAGCAATTGCTTCTCAGTTTTTCCAGATAGATTGATCAGTCCTTTGTTTTTCTTCGTTTTACTTTGTGACACAGCTAAAATGCGGCACAAGTTATCTACCGCCTTTTTGGCTGTCAACTCCTTTTGCAAAATACAGTCCGCTCTGTTCTTTTTCTGTCCTACCCTCCCTCGCATCCTTTAGTTTCTCCTGTCCTATGTCTGAGGTTGATGCAGAAACTGAATAACACTGCTTCCATTTATTTATTCGTTGTTGGTTTTTTTATTCGCTTTTGTTTTCATTGTTACTAAATGTTTTTCCTTTCTACTTTTTTTCTTCCCTTATGTTTTGTTGGAAAAAAAAATCCTGCCTTGGGTCACATATACATGAATTGTATACATCAAACAACCCTTATCCTTGGTACATCCCCCACCCTACACACATATACTTGACACCCAATCACACACCCATCCATGTAATCTCCGACAGCCCTTCGTCTGGGCAGCTTAGTGAGTGGTATCTTGAGCTCTAAGAGCCGTTCCTCACAGATGTCTGACTCAAGGCAGACTCCCACCTCCTCAGTTCAGAGTAAGTTCCTTCACAATTGGGGGAAAATTGCCCTGTTTTGTTTCCCTCCTGATGCCCATTCATCACCTGAGTAAAGTGATCTGTGTCTCAAATCTTGTGCTCTTGACTTTGAACCATTTCCTTTGCTTTGATAAGTGGGTGCTTGTCTATATGGTTTAGGTTTTTTGGTCATTATACTGCACTGGCTACCCCTCCTCAGTGCATTAAATCCTCTGTTTTTGAACCCTGAACATCTGCTCCTTCCATTCTTCTGTATTTGAATTAAAGATACTCTCCTGCTGTATATTTGTGTCTTCTTGTGTTCTATTCTGACTTAACCAAGCATTGACTTACTGCAGAAATCAGACTTACATTCATGTCATGTACACAGAAGGTTCTGTAACTCATTGTTGTGAGGCCTTTGGAGCTGATTACTGGTTTATATATTTCTTTACATGACTTCACATGTCTTTTTGCTGCACAAATTAAGTAATTTTTTAATATCCCCCAGCCTGCACCAATAACAATAAAGGTAACTGTCGACATTACTTAGTAAAAAGTCATTTTGTAGAAAATATTTGCATCTGAGCATTGGTTTGTCTTTATTTTGAGCTTTGTTGGGTGAAAGGAATCGTGTCATCCTGCATTTTCCTGCCTGATATTACTATTAGTCATGGGAGGCTTTCTTGTTGGTTTCTTAGTTGGATATTAAATGATAATTTTGAGGAATTCCTTTTTTCTGAGCGCCTTCCATTTCTAATAACTTTGAATTCCTGCTTATTTGTAGAATAGAACCCATTTGAAGTTGATTTGTTGTCTGATTTCCTTTAAATGCACCTAAACCTACATTTGCCTGAAACACAGTTTGCATTCTTTACATCCGTGTATGTGGTTGATAATGGTTTGTGATCTTGTGTTGTAGCCCGTAAACAGGAAATTATCAAAGTGACTGAGCAGTTGATTGAGTCTATCAACAATGGAGACTTTGAGGCCTATGCGTAAGTTTCTACCTGTCTGCATCCGTACTGTAATGTCTGTCTGGTTATAATGGTTTACTTACTCCTTTGCTAAATCTGTGTTCTTTTTTGGTGTAATTAACAGGAAAATTTGTGATCCCGGTCTAACTTCCTTTGAGCCTGAGGCCCTGGGAAATCTGGTGGAAGGACATGACTTCCATCGCTTTTACTTTGAAAATGGTGAATTGAAAAACATTAATCAAGACAAAAAACAGAATTTAGCAGTGAGGTGGCATTATTAGGGCAATTGTATGTGGGTTTGATACTGTTTCTTTTTATGAAATACGCAAATAATGTAGCATATTGTACAAAGAGTATATAGAAAATTGTCCATTTCAGAGGGAATTTTGTCACATTATAAAAAAAAATAAATTAAAAAATGCTTGTGTCACTGTACTCCGGAGCAGCTGCAATATGTAGTAGCTGTGACTCTGGGGTTGCCCCAAAAGGTGCAAGAAGCCACGTTGGCTCTGCACTCAAACGAGACACTGAATAAAGAAAATTTGGTCCATGGAAGGATTTCGGGGTTGTAGATTCTTCCATCACATCAACTTATTGGAGCTCTAGAGTTAAATTGCAAATGTGCTTGCTTACTTTAGCATGATAACTGAGTGCCCTAATGCATCATTTGTTTGCTCTGAAGCATGGCAGGATTTTCGGAAGGGATAGCTCAATTTAATTTTTGTGGAAAATTTTTACATTGCACCTATGGTATCAAATTTACACAAATACACATTTTAATTTTGTTTTTGCATTTTTAGTGTATATCATGGCTACTGACACTTGCAGAAACCAGTATACATCATAAAATCACTCAGTTTCAAATTGATGTCAGAACATCAGCAACATGTGCAGTAACACACAGTGCAACTAGAATAGCTCACACAGCACAGCAGTGCTCTATGGCAACTAATGCTCTTGCAAGAGCCACATATGCATACAACATAATGAGCCAATAAGAATCATCGGTGGAAGCAAGTCACAATCCTCATCAGTTGATGGGAAGCAGGTGTGCAACAAACCAAATGAGATAACCTAAAGGGCAGGTGATGTAGAGCCTGACCTGTAGAGAGACAGATAGGTTTCTGCACAGAAACCTGTGCTTTAAATTTAATTTAAATAGATAAATGGCTTAAAATTATTTTTATTAAAACAATAACAGGTAATAAAAGGTAAAAAATTGCACTGATATTATCAGAATGAGGAAGGCCCCCAATATAGTGGAAAGGGTATTGAGACTGTTTTTTTTTTATGGACAGAGAGTGTAAATAATGGATTAGTGGGTTTATTCTACATCAATATTTACTTCTTTCAGTTTATAGTTTATGTTTGTTGGTACACTACAAGGTCATGGCTGTTACTGTGGACTAACCTTGGAGCAAAAAATCATTAATGAATAATGACTGCTATAACTGGCAGAATGTCCTCAGTCTGTGTAAAAATAGTTCAGATAAACCAGATATGTCCTAGAAACCTCAATCACTTGGCGAGCCTGTGCTTGTCCACTTTCCAACATCAACATATGGAGACTCTTACTGTACTTCCTCTTTTTTCATCAGTTAACATTCCTTTCACGATAGGGTGAATGTTTTGTTTGTGAACAATAGGGCAGCTGTATTAGAGTTTCCCAAACCATTATTACTCAGCCTATTTTGGATAGTTACAGGATAATTTCAATATTCATTTAATATGTGACGTTTGTGCTCTGTAACCAGCCATTTTGTCTGCTTTCCAGCCCTCTCCAAAGGGAATAAGCCGGTGCACACTATCCTTCTGAACCCACATGTGCATCTAATTGGGGAGAATGCAGCGTGTATTGCCTATATTCGACTGACCCAGTACATGGATGGCAGTGGTATGCCCCGCACCATGCAGTCTGAAGAGACCCGTGTGTGGCACCGCCGTGATGGCAAGTGGCAGAACATCCACTTCCATCGCTCTGGCTCGCCCAGCATCCCCTCCCAGTAAGAGCCAGTAAGAAACACAGAGCAGAATCCTTCATTGCAGAGACACTACACAGCGGCAAAACATTTTGATTTTGCTCATCTCTGGTAATTTTACCTCTTACCTTGACACAGTGATGTAGGCATGCTCCAGGGTGCGATCAGTGCACTGTGCACCAACATCACTGTTGGTAGTGTTTACATTTTTTGAATTGTGTCTAAATTGCTGCTTTTGGGCTTTCTCCTATATTTCTCCGGTCTCTCTACACTATACCTATACACTATAGCTAACAAATAGATTAAAAAATACAAACACAATCTTAAAAAAAATCCTTAGCAGATGTTTTTGCTATGTTATGTAAGTGCATGATAATTTGTTCTTCTGCAGGATCCGCCCACACTCCCTCCACCCGTCCCTCTCCCTCATACAAACAGGTGCAGATTCTGTAAGCATGAAATATGAGCAGATCATGCAGGTCTTGTTCAACATGCCAGCAGTGATAAACACAGGAAAAACCAGCATTGTTCTTGTCAATAAGGTTTACAAACATTAGATTCACGGGCTCAAAACATCTTGAGACAATACAGACACTCACTGTTTGACACTCTTTTTTGTTGGCCACTTGGTTTTTGTTAGAGTTTTTTTCTTTTTAGTTAAATAAGAAAAAAATCAAAATGACAAGTTACAGTATGTTTTAAATTTGTGCTTATGAAAATGCAAAATAAATTCATACATAAATAGGCTATGATGAAAACTGGTAAATTATTTGGGGTCTGTTTCCATAGACCTGGTTGTTGTTGTTTTAGTTTCAAAGGATGAGTGTTTGTAAGGCATTTAACGTTCTTCTCAGTAGACACTTGGACTCCTGACAGCAGGGACAGCATAGGTGTGACATGTCACATGAATAAAGGTGCTTTTCAGTTATACGCCCTTCACACCCATAAAGGTTTTTACACTCATTCCAGATAGTTTGACTTCCTCTATGATTTACGTCACTAAACTGGAGCATGAACAACTATGAATCATGGAGGTGTTTTGAAGTTTTCATACAATAACCTGTGCCACTTACTGTGCCAAGTAAAAGCAGAACATGCCAGATTCATCAGTGTCAGTCAATACAAGCTGTACACACCCAGCCAATCCTGAGAAGAGGACTACACAGAACATTGCAAAATAACTGAAACTATGTGTACGGGTGGACCATAGGCGTTTACGGGATATTCCCAGTTTAATAATGCAAGTGATACAGCATGCACAATGTCAAGGTGCCGGGACCTGCTATTATTCCCTGTCATTAAGCAAACACACCTTTATTTCCTTCTTTTACATGTCCTTTGATCTGCTCTGAAAAGGTGTCCATTGGTTTATTTTTTTGATTTGTTTGTTTTACAGAAAAGATTTTCATCATTTGTGTCAGTATGCATTCACATTTTTTTCTCTCTTCCTCTTTTTTTGCAGTTAATGGAATATCAACGTGTGGCGAAAAAATGAAAAAACAAAAACAAAAAAGCAAACAAAAAAACCTATCAGCAAATCTAGAAGGGCCAGTCCACTAGCCAACCCATGACTGCCCCCAACCTTTGACCTTCTATAAGGACATGTCATCGCACACGAGGACACAAGTATTATAATACATTTTACCGTAAAGGCATTTTATTAATGGACATCATTCGAAACCACCATCGAGTGGCTGCACACAGTATTTGGACATTATGAAACTCGCATATTGACAACATTTTTTTGGTTTGTTTTTTAAGATGTTTTGGTATGCATTTTAAATATAAAATAGAGATGTTTAAAAATCTATTACTGTAACCTCTCCCCAAAATTAGTTCTGTATTTTTATGTGTATTTGTGTGTGCAATACAAAAACATTTGGAAGATCAGAATGTTAAAATTGAGCTTGCTTTAGTTCTGGTGATGTATATACATTGTGATTGTTGACAAAAACAAAAGCAAACATTGAAATTGCTATTCTTGCTATCAGAGAAATTAAGAGTTTACGTAAAATCTAGTTTATGAGCTACATTTATGTTTGCTATGAGCTGAGTCATGCTGTTTCAATTGTCCGATTTCAACCTATAATACTAATTTAAATGTAAAGAAAAGCAGAGCAGCTTACACTTTGCATTGAGATATGTTTGCCTTTATATCAGTGAAATAAGAATAAGAGAATGTAGCATATATGTAATATACGAAAATTCAAGACTATTGTGTAGTGCATGGGGGGGTAAAGTAAGTAAGCTCATATGAAACTATATCTTCTGTTTGATTTGTGAATCACTGACTTGTTTGTTTGCATTTGTTAATGTTGTGCATCAGTCCTGTCCCAACTGTTTCTGATGTCCTCCAGTATCATGGAATTGTTGTAAAAACAATAACACAAGTTATGATTATTCCAGCGTAAATATCAAAACCTCATATCCAAGAGGAGGAAAACGAAACTCCTGGTTGCCGAAGCACCCCTTACATTTTGTATAAAAATGAGAAGAAAAACAAGCTCATTTTTCATAATGTTTGTACTTGTATTGTATGACTGTATGTAGGCTTTCTGTTGTCATTTTACTCTTGTCATTTCCAGTGTGTTACTTAACCAATTGCACAGAGAAGGTGGAGATGATGAAGATGCAGCAAAGGCACTATAGTCTTTATCTTCAGTCAGGTTAAGCCTGACAGTTGGGCTTGTAAGTCTGCTAGCATTGTAAGAGCATTGGATTTAGAAACATTGCTGTCAGACAAGAGGATGTTAAGACAGCAGCAAAAATGTCAAGTGAGAGTTGAGCTGTAATAAATGTTGGGATGTCTTCCTTGATGATCAGTGCTTCTACCGGCCAGTGGTCTCCTTACCACAGCAGGACAATGCCAGTGTCTTCGTCATCCTTACTGTAGGCTCTTTACAATTGGTTGATCTCCTCTTTTTTTAAAGGGAAAATATGATAAATATTTCTTTTAACAAAACCGTATGATGTCAATGCAATGCACCACTCCTTATATGGTGTGTACCTGTTGCCAGCACGGCAATGGATGGCTTAACATGTTTAAGAAATAAATAAATCAGCTAAAAGGTGTGATTATGA
The DNA here is from genome assembly GCA_029874875.1 of Naso minor. Lineage (NCBI taxonomy): Eukaryota > Metazoa > Chordata > Actinopteri > Acanthuriformes > Acanthuridae > Naso > Naso minor. Next base: position 14,280,404 of record JAQFJB010000019.1, read on the forward strand.
ACTGAGTTGTAACTTTTGTGTTGGTGATTGATCATCGTTGTCCTAAACAATCAATCAATCCATCCATCTATACAGTATCTATCTTTTAATAGCCATATTTTATAGGCTCTTAAAATATTTTGTAATAAAATGCAGGTCAGTTTTGGCGTTCAGAATGAAGGGAGAGGTTTATTCTGTGACTGTATTTTCTCCAAAATGGTGGACCTCACCCACAGGCTGCCACACACACTCCTCACTGACATTATACTGATACAGACATTCATTATCTGCCGCTATATATTCTGCATTATTGCAGTACCGCTGAGGCCCAGGTGGGGGCAGCACCTGCTCAACATCAAGACAGACCTGCCCTGCCTCTCTAATGTCGAGTTATTAGTTTATTAAAAACATGCACTGTGTGTTTTTAAGTCTTTTAAAAAAAACTATTTTGACAGTTTTGCCGCAATGCCCACTTGTCTACTTGAAGCACAGGTGTAGTTAATATATTGTAGGTTTAACACAGGAAGTGAAAAACAACTCCGATTCACAAGATACAACACTGTACATTTGTAGACTTTTATTCTCTATCAGCCATAGACACACTGCAGCCATTTTTTGTTTTTTTATATTTTGATACAGTAACACATGCCCCTATAGATATTTATATATGCATTGTATATGTATATAACTGTCATCATCACAGAAAAGGGATGCTGATTTTTCAAATTAAAAGCATACCTGTCACAGTGAACTTCCACTAGTTTGCATTTTACATTTTTCTAAATCACAAAGTAAACAGTGATAGTGAAATAAAAACATAACATGTTGTAGATACATACAGTAGCGATGCTCAGAGCTGTGAATAATGATGTATTTAAGCTCTTAACTTTGTTTCATTGAGCGTGTGTCTGGTGTATCGGTACCTTGTATTTACTGTATTATCTGTCCCGCCAAAATGAGACTCTGTGGCTAAGATATATTGTACCTCTCATATTCTGTGCACAAAAAGCATGGAGGTGTTCCCTCCTGACATTCAGGAGTGCAAATACAGTCTGTGTAAAGTAAATCCTGCTTTCTTTGATGAAAGAAACACACACACTTTTACGACACTCACAGAATCATTCAGTCACAAACAGACACCACACAACTGCCAACACCTGGTCCAACACTTTCTCTTTAAAGGAAGATAAACTATTAAAATTTTAACATTAAATAAAATTATTCATCAGTGGCAAGTTCCCAGAAACGTCGAATAAACTGCTCACCGACAATGATTTAATTCAATGAATCAAAAGATTGAATAAGTTCTCCATACTTACTTATAAACTAAACATAAAATAAATAAATTCTAAAATAAGACACCTTTAAACAACAGAGTTCCAAATCATCTTGAAATAATTCTGATGATACCCTTTTCAAACAAGCTGACAATGCAGTATCAACTCAACAAATGCATGGACAGAATGAGTACAACCTCACTCACACATTCTTCATCCACACAGTATTAGTCAAGATCAAAATAAAAGAATGCCAAGACACAAATAGAATTAAACATAAAAACAGAGAGTAAAGACACAAAGAAGGGAAAGAGAGGCAGAGGGGCAATCCATAGAACTACAAAGCAGTCAAGGCTAGGATCATAATGACAGATGTTGATTATTCATGCCTGCTCTACTTCACATTAGTGATTATTAATTTCTAGGTTACTGATGCCAGTAATGTCTATATTATAGATAATATATAATTCCCAAAGACAGATTACACATAGCCTACACAAAACACAGCAGCAGCAGTTAAATTCAGTGTCGATACAGTCTGTTTTTCTCTGTGTGACATCTTGACAACCTGAATCAAAAGAGCACAGAGCGAGTACAGTGAGTGAGACGGTTTTTTACGTAATGGATATCTGAGAAACTCTGGTTGTGAGAGGCAGTGCAGTGTAAGATATTGTCTTTCTGTCCAAGCACCTACTCAGAGAGTAGTAACAGTATTTTGCAGGTTAAGTGTTCTCTACCTTCAGGAGATTCGTGAGTTAGTTGATGTGAACAGTGTCCCTCTGTTTTCTTTGTTTTCTTTTTTTTTTTTTTTAAATGTAGCTCTACCACAACAACAAGACAAAAATATCAAAGACAACTCTGACATGGAAAGTAAGATGAATCAGGAAAACAACAGAAGGCTTTCTTTGGTCACAAAAAGGCAAAACAACATCAGAGCATGAAAAGAAAATCATGAGTACATTATATAAGCCAGGGAAGAAAATTCCAAATTGTAAACAAAAGGTCATCTTCCAAGACTTAAATGGGAAGACAGTGGTAGCTTTGAGGTGCTGCGGTGCACACTGGGATTGCATGTGGCTAATGCATAGGATTGGGGAAACTTTAGCATGGGCAGAGCCAGGAAGTTGGGGAGAGTGTTACAGGTTATTCTACTCCTCCTCCTCTTCGTCCTCGTCATTGTCCTTTTCTTCTTCATAGTAGCGGTGAAAGAGCTGGTGGAGATGCTGCTGGAGATCACGTGGCTTTGACCTTTTTCCGGGGTTGTCCACTTGCTCGAGAAGGACCTGTTTGCGGTGCCCAGCTCCCTTTACTACTGTTCGTCTGAGGGTGCGACCTTTACGCATGTGGGCCCTAGAGATAGAGCAAGAAGGAGATAAAAGCAAAAAGTGGAAGACAGGTCAGCAAACCCAGAAAAACACACCTGACGCGCTGTGAAAATTAAACTGAAGGAACAGATGCTTTGGACAGAAAACAAAACACCCACAAATTATATCATGCATTGTAACTTTAGCATTAAACTGTGATCACATGCACAGCAACTTACACAGCTGTAGAACTCTTAATATTATGCTATATAACACTTTTAACAGGCTAACGATCAGTTCCAGATTCAGCTTGGGGGCACATTCATGGTAAATACATACAAACTTTTAAATGTCAAGAAGAAAAGAACACAGGCAGATCAGCATTTATGACTCTTCACCTATTTCTTCAGGGTATCCCTTTTGTTTGTGAACATCTGTCTGTCCTTTATAAAACTTGTTGATGGCAAGTTACCACCATTTAGGCACTTATTATAATGAAACAGGCTACCTTTGTTTGCTTTGCGTCCTTAATTATGTGGAATACTTCAGGCTGTTTGGCACCTACGGTGTGCTTGCTCTTGCTTGTTTTAAGGCACAATGCACAGAGCAACATGCACAGTAAACACAAAAAACCCCAATAGAATTAATTCAATAGAATCAGAAGAGTAAGTATGACTTACTAAATAACACATTAACTAAACCATGCTCTAATAACGGCAATGTAAAACTATGCAATGCAACCTGCAAAATTGTTCCATTAAATAGTGTAGACTATATGCATGGGACAGCAAGAGACAAACTGCTTTCTCCCCCTCTTTCCACAGGTCGACTATATGGGATGCTGGAAAATTTCTGCAGTGCCTTATATAGGGGGGATGCGAAGATCCCCGAGCTGTACAGTTTTATTATGAAGTCCAGCAAAGACACCACCTCCAAGCAGTAAATGCTGAATTCACCGGGCACCGTTTGTACTAATGGAG
>JAQFJB010000019.1:14292256-14306213 GCA_029874875.1 Naso minor
TAACGGTGCACATCCACTTCATACGCCAGATGGGAAGATGTGAACTGAGGAACGGGTGAGTCAGGAGACAGGGGCCTGACTTCACTTTGAGACGCCACTGACTCGGGAGACTGTGGTCTTAATTCAGGGATCAAATCGTCTACTGCCCAATGAGGGCACTCATCCTCTGACCACAGTGACTGAGGGAAAAGAGGTCTCCACTCAAGCAAACCGGTGTCAGGATAACTGTCTGCATGTTTGTCTGTCTGCCTGGTGCCTCGAACAATATCTGCATATGTCAGCAGCGTTGTAGTAGATTGCGGTGCGGCTATAATTACAGGCGCGGCTGTGTTAGCTTCAATGCCATTTTTTTCAGAGTATTGTAAGTAATAATTACAATATCCATACTTTACCTGGTGTGGAGACGAAGTCGGATGCTCATAAGATGTCGCAGATTTTCCTATTGATGGTCTAAATTCAGTCGTAAAACTTGATTTTGTGTCATGCATTGTGATTTGAGTACACATATTATCATGTTTTTTTTCTGTAATTGAATTTGACATGTGAGACTGTGGGCCTGATGTGTTATTGAAACTTTTAAGTCTGGACTGAATGCACTCTTTGCGAGCATTTTTAGGTAAAGATTCATCTTTTTTTGAAGTTTGACGTACTGTATCGTGGAACTCTAAATTGTATTTTGGTCTCTCAACCAAGTTAAAAACCACTGGTTTGGGTAATGAAATTTGTTTGAACATGTCATGAGTTTCAACAGATTGTTTAACTTCATGATCAGAGCATGAGTGTTTATTGGAGGACTCCTTTTCCAAATACATATTAATGGACTCTTGCATTTTGCTGCCTTCTCCAGTGTTTTGGTTAACATTTGTTAAGTGATTATGTGATTCACCAGGGGGTGGTACAGTTGTGGTAGATTGTAGCCTCAACGTAGACAACCAGTAATCAAGGAAAGACTGACTATTTCCCTCATTTAGTTTTGGGGATTCTGATGACAGGGGTGTACCATTAAATGATCTCTCTGTTTTACCTGAACAGTTTACACTATGGATATTTTTTACATCAGTATGAGTAAGATGGTTTGTAGCTGAAACAGCACATGTCAATAGAGGTGCTCCTTCCTTGGGTTTTACAGACCATTTCAATGAATATAGTGCCTCTGTGCTGTTTTTATCCCACCTTTCATCAAAAGGTGAAGAAGGAGCCTTCACGGAATATGGCAAACATTCAAAATTTGTATTTTTGTAATGTGAAACTGACAATTCTGGTGAAAGAGAACCATTTGGAGTTACTAATGGTAGAGGAGGATTGTGATCTGAAGATACTAATTCTGGTGTGAAAGGCCTGCTCTGACTTCCTTCCTTATTGTATCCTGTGGTGTAGGGAGTGGACGTCAGCAATGGTGAGGGTGAATTTTCTCCTGAATATAGTAAATAATAATCACAATACTGACTCATAAGTTGTGCACGAATAGGTTCTGAGAGTAAGAGTTCAAGAAATGAAAAACTGCACTGAGATTCTGGTGAGGATGCTCTGCATTCCCTATCTGAGGATCCATGTTCATGAATGTTTGTAACTGTGTGAGGTTTAGATATTATTCTATCAAGGGAATCAAAACACATCAACTCATCCATCCCAATGTCTGATGTTACAGGGGAGAAGGCTCTGAACTCCTCCTTTATCTGTTGACCTTTAGGTTTACTGGATTTAGTCACTTCAGAGTTGGGGGACAGTTGCTTATATTTACTCCAAGACTGAAAAGACTCAAAACAAGAGGAGAGTGAAATGTTGCTGGCATTTTCAAAATGAGGTTGACTATAATATGCATGTGATTGTTTGGGATGTGCTGTATTTTCAGTGAAATCAGTTGTAACTTCTGGTGAACCACATGAAAAAGATCTAGGAGAGAATGCCTGGTTGTCATCTATTATACAGGCAAAGTCAGGTAAGAACCTTTTTTCCTCAAGTGGAGAGTCAGGTGACATTGCCCTGTAATCACTGATTGACATGACAGATTCAGGGGATGATGGTCTTGGTATGGAGTCACTTAATGTCCATGCCTCAGCAACGAAGAGATCCCTCTCATTAAGATGTGGAAATGAGCCACACTGATACTCTGATAACAAAGAATCAGGGGTCAAAGGTCTGTATCCTATAAATGTGGAAGGAAACACTTCATCTTGTTTAGGTGTTTGCGGTGAAAGATGGGTGATAGGTAAGAAAAAGTTGGAGGGGGCAGTCTTAACCTCAGAGTTGTAGGATGTCTTTGCCCTAACCACGACATGGTCACTGTCTGGACTGAAAAAACAGTAACTATGGAACGGTTCAGTTGAGTCACAAGCCATGTGAACAGTGTCATTACTTGTCATACTGTCTGGCAAACTGGTCTTTGGTACCATCATCTTGAATGGTTTTACCATGCTGTATTTAGCTGTAGGAAGACTGAATTCAAATGAGTGGACATCATTATTGTCATCAATGAAGGGCATGTTTTCCAGATACTCATCACCGTATGCTTGGGGTTTTCTGTTTTCTTCCCTGCTTAACTTGAAAGGTTTCAAGCCCATGTCCACACCAGAAACTTGTGGGACCTTGTCTTGACCATACAGTACTCTGTGGAATTCGACTGTATTCTCATCAGTACACATTTGAGAGAGCCTGTTTTTTTGAGCCACTTCTGTGTTATTTTCAGTTATGTCCAGAGATGCTTGGTGGTCCTCTGGTGGCGAGACTAATATATTAGGGTCAGAGATTCTTCTGTGAATGGCTGGAGCTACATCTGTATTGCCAAGCTCTGGGGTAAAGCTAAACTCATCCCACAGCTCAATGAAGTCGGTGTCAGCTTGGTCTGATTCTGATAAGCTACAGCCAAAATCTCTGATAGATATAGATGATGGTAACTTCAGAACATTGGATTGCCCTTGCTCATCTTCATAACCACACTGCTTTGATGGTGAGGCTTGGCTGCAGACATCTTCGACTTGGTACTGAGTGCCATCTTGGAAAGGCCTGATGAAATGAACTTCAGAACTTCTGCAGTCTTGTTGGTCTTTTACTTTGGGTTCATAAATCTGAGTTTCTTGGCTTCCCAATGCTGTTTCTTTGGAAGTGGGAAGCGTACTTACTTGCTCATCCGAGTCGTTGTAAGATGTAGGTTCTTGTGTAATTACATCATCAGAGGTCCACAGGTTAGGATTCAATTCACTGCAATGCATAAAAAAGGGCTGGATCACAAAATAGAACTTTGCATGAATATGATATGTCAGTGTCCTTTTCAAACAAGACTAAAGGGCAATAGCCACACACAATGGGTGCATGAAAAACTAAATGGTTCAGTGTTTTGAGAAAACACGCACACTGATGGCATTTTGGTACTGCAGTATCCTATTATGAAAAAACAATATGGGAATATATACTTGGAAATACTGACCTCCAGAAAGGCACATTTTTAACTATTTTTTAAAAATATGTTTACACTTTCATAGGGTTTGTGGTGTGTGCTACGGGTGTCAGTTGAAATGTGTTACGTAATACCAAACTATATTATGCTGGAGATGTGTGTTGCAGATTCAGCAAAAACTTAAAATAAATAATTTACTGTGGGATCTCGAGCTCCTCCATCAGGTCCCCATGCATACTCTCTGAGTGGGTGTGTCCAACAGGCTCTGCCCAGGAGGGGATATCCAGTAAGGAAGCAACTGAGAGGTCCTCTTCAGAAACAGCTGGGGGTGGTCTGCGGTCTGACTCCACTCTTCTGATGATTCTTGGGCTGTCTACATCCTCTTGCACTGAAGATAGGGCAACTGACACTAACCAAACACATACACATGATAAATACAAGGCTGGCATTAGATAAACTCTTCAAATTGGTTGTTGACTTAAGTGTACCTTCACTGTGATCCAGTGTTTTCTCTATCTCCGCATAAGTTCTAGATGTCTGTTCTTGAATTGACTTGTTCATTTGGGTTTCAATAAGATGGACGATGTCCATGCGGTTGATCTTGGTCAGTCTTTTAATCAGGCAGTCCTCTGTGAAAGGTTTTAGCAATAAGTAACAAACTGTAAAAATCATTCAATTAAGAAATTGCATGAATACAGTATAATAGATGACAAAACCAAACAAATAAATTCATTTTACAGGCTGTGTTTAAACAGTTTTCTGGAGTGCATGAAAGTATAAGCTCATACTGCATTCACAAATACTAGTGAAACATTAACTGAAATCTGCCAGTCTTAAACAACTTATACCTGTGGCATGTTTTCCCTCTCGCTCTACCCAGCGCTGTAGCAAGGCGTGACTCTGCTCTTGAAGGGAATTAGGATTTTCTGTCCTTACTAATTGGATATCATCCTCACTGAATTCCAGCTCTCTTGCTAGCTCTAGTGTGGCGTGTAGCAAAAGAAGGGATAAAAACATAAAAAAATCATTAATCGTATTTTGTGTTAAAAAAATGCACTACATGCTGCTTTTCCCTGAATTGTTACAGGTAATTATTGTATTATTTTACAGCTTACCAGTCCAGCTGAAGCCAAGAAGATCTGCAATGATAGCTAATGTCTCCTCTTTCCTGTCAGCGTCATCCTGCCAATCCACTAAAGAATGCAGTCAGAGCCAAACATCAAATCTTAAAATCACAGTGAACAGTTCAAGGTTCAAAATGTTAATTACGTAACTAAAAGTAAAACTTTTTCACATTGCAGGTACCCGTCATGTAAAATATACCTTGTGAGGATAGATTTAATTTGTATTTCTTTCATTTTTTAATCTATGTTATGGGCTGTAATACTCTGAAATTAAACATGGATAAGTGATGTTGACATGGATGATAACATGAGGTTGGATTTCTCATTCTAAAGAAGTTGACTTGTTTGGGACTATGACTATTTGGTCACAATTAGCGGATCATGTTTTTTAATCATTAGTATGAGTAATGACATTAATACGCAGATGTAGGTAATGTGAAAGCAACATTAGCAAAGCTGTATTAGCAGTACAGATATCAATACCAATACAGTAGTAGGAGTCTGCATCAAAATTGTTGAAGCATCTACTTCTTCAACCAACATGGCCATTCAATCTTGAGATTGCATAAACACAAACAGATGAAAAAGTAACAACATGCAAAAGAGAACAAGCACACATGTAAACACCCACCCCTGCACACACTCACACAAAAACATCAATACACACAAATACAGACAAACACACACACACACACACACACACACACTTACAAACAAACACAATGCAGATGGGAAAAGACAAACCACAATACAACACAGGAAAACACAAATTGACAAATGGTGACATTATGTTCTTAGAAGGGGGAAAAAAGAGGTTTTACTGCTCAGAAGAAGAAGAAGGAAAACAAAAGCCCATGTAGATCTAGCCATACCTGGCGTACATTTTGGAGTTTGGTCATCGGTGATTCTCTGCATCTGAGTTTCCACCATGTCATCCCAGGCAGGTTTGGATTCTAATACCCCCTCTCTCCCAGAAGTTGGTTGCACACCCGGCAACAGATTGACATTAGAGTCAGAAGTGTGTGAGACTGGAAAGTCATATGTGAAGATAACGGAGTCTGGACTCCTTTGACTTGCACTGCTTATATCATCTGTATCCAAAGAAGACCTAACAGATGTTTCTGTAGTCTCAGAGAATTGAATTTCTTCCTTTTGGGAAGAATTTGACATCATTTGAACTGGAGGTTTTTGCTGCGTCATGACAGGAAGTTTGGATGGGAAAAGGCTGGATTTAACAGTGGGTTGACTACTGTCAGAATAACTCCTGCTGTCTTTATTAGAGGGTTTTCTTCTGTCACTATCAGACTCGGATCTAGCCCTACGAGTTGACTTTTTTTCTGCTTTTTCTTTAACCTGATCCAGCTTTATTATTTGTACATCTTCTGTGGTCATTTCCTCTTTAACAGTGCTGCACGGTTTGATTTCCAAAGCTGGGGATGAATCCTGATGATATGCTGGAATGCCAGCCTGTGCTGCTGAGACAGAAATCTCTATAACTGAGCATTGATCCTCGTCATCTTCCCCTTCATCATCATCATCATCATCATCATCATCAAGAGAGGAGTCTGAAGAATCCTGGCTCTGTTGTAAGTATATTGAATGAGCAACTGTGGATGTTTCTGATTGAAGGTCAGCTATGGTAGAGTCTAGATAGTCTAAACCAAGGCTTTCATGAGTTCCAGCTTCACCATGAATAACGGTCAGTCTCACCAAAGCACTGGGGGAGCCAAGCTGAACTTCTGTGGAACTGCCGAGATCCGTTTCAGAAAGTGGGCTCTCAAACTCTGACTTGCTGCTTGAGGATTTAATGAGAGTTCTGGGTTTTGGAGTAGGGATTTTGTCATTGGCACCTTGAAATAAGGATGATTTTGGGACCTCTTGAAGGGTTATATCCATAATAGAATGATTATTCTCCAAAGTTAAAGACCTTAGGTGACTTTCCCCATTCTCCTCTGGTACAACTACATCAAGTTGATGTTCCCCTGTGTGGAAAAAGGCATATCCTTCTCCTTGGTCATCAAAGCTTCTTCTTGTCATATCAATAGCTCCTCCTCTGGTCATTTCAAATAGCTTCCCCTCTTGAAATTGAAATGGATCAGAGGTTCTCTCATCACCTGGTGTTTGAGCAAGTGTTCTATCAGGTGTTTTTCTGTCCTCTGCAGAAAAAAGATTGTCCTGGTTCTCAGCTTTATTCTGTGGATAAAAGTCTTTCTTAATATCACCCTCACAACTTGGAATTTCATGTTCTAATTCTGTAGTACACACCGCAGCCTGACGATTGCTAACAGCACCTGAACCATCTGTCAGTGTTGACTCAACTGCTTTGTCATCATCTAGATGTTGCTCATCTGTCACACATCTGGGATGATATTTGTCAGTGATTAAGGAACTGTCAGCCTCTGCAGCATCTTTATCTTTGGGTATTTCATCTTCTGCTATTAGTGGCACAGACTCCATGCTCTCTGGATCAGGTTTTTCTCTATGAGTTTCAGTTAAACACAATGAATTATCAACAGATTCCGCTGTGTCTAGTTGTGACTGAATTTCTACCTTCCTCTTAACGCTTAAACCAATGTCTTTTGCCTCACTAAGTGTGTGAGTACTTTCTGCCTCACATTTTTGAACATTTTTTTGCAATGTATCTTGTAATGAGTGTATATCTGGGTCACATTCTAGATCTAGCTTATCATATTGGCCGTCCAGTGTTTCTGACAGTGCAGTAACATCTAAAGATATCTCACTCTTCTTTGAAGCCTCCAGTTCCATTTCTTCAAATGTTTTAATTTTTGCAGCCATTTTAAACATCTCCTCTTCTGGAGTAAATTGCTTACTGGTGTTTTCATCCTCTTTATCATCTGTGCCAAGAGAGTCCTTCCTTTTAAGTATCTGAAGATTCTCACTGTCATATATACAGGGGTCAGAGCACAAGCTGTCATCAGTTATTCCCTTTGCTGAGTCAAAGTATGTGTTCTCCTTAATTTCACTATCCATTTGAATGATCTCATACTTGTTTTCTTGCTCATTATGGTCACTTTCATCCCTGTAAATATTTTTGTTGTAAGCATAACATGCTTCTAGCTGGGAAGCATAGTCCTCATACACAGCTGTCTTGGCCGGCATCTTAATTTCTGTGTCCTTTGATTGAGTAGGACTTCCCTCAAGAGAATCTGGACAAGGAGATTCTCTGACAGGGCTTGGTTCAATTGAATCAGGTGATGTCTCTGAAGATCTGTCTTCCCTGAGAGGACTTGCCTCCAGCGAGTCTGGCTGACATGGCTCTTTAACTGGGTCATCAAGAACTACAGTGTTTAGGTTCTCCAAATTCGCTGGTCGTTGTGTTAGTTCAGAACAACTTTGTTGTTGCAAATATGTGTGTGTTTTTAGAACTGAATGATCAGCAACTAAAGTGACATCCCTAATATCATTTATGCTATCACTTGTCCTATATGATTCTGTGATGTCAACTGTCTCATCAGTATAATTATCTAAAAATGATGCTGCACTTGGTGAGGTATTAATTTTACCTGTCTCACAGAAACTCTTAGAACCATCATCTTCATTGTGACATGACTGCCATTCACTTTCTGAAACTCTCTTTTTATTGATGTCCACAAAGTCAAATTTTCTGTCTTCCGGTGACGTGATCTTATGGTCAGGGGAGAATGTCAGTGTCTCTCTTTTTGTGTTTTTTGTCAGAATAACTTCTTCGTAGCTCTCATGAACTACCTTCTCTTCTGGATGGCACTGTATGGTCACTGGATTTTCCTTGAGATATTGATCCAAGTCACTACTGAGCAGTGACAACATGCCTGACATATCCCTCTCAGTTGTGGACTGTTCTTGCTGTGTCTTTCTATCAGTGCAAACTTCTTGGAATGGTGTCTCTACTACAGAACTTGGTGATGATTCTGTGATTCCAACTTTATTGGCTTGTATAAAATTGTTTTCCTCCACATCTGCGTTATCCTCCAAATTATTACTTGTCCGTATAACTTGTTGGTAGATCTCATGGACTACCTTCTCTTCTGAATGGCATTGTATGGTCACTGGATTTTCCTTGAGATACTGATCCAAGTCACTACTGAGCAGTGACAACATGCCTGACATATCCCTCTCAGTTGTGGACTGTTCTTGTGTCTTTCTCTCAGTGCAAACTTCTTGGAACGGTGTCTCTACCACAGAACTTGGTGATGACTCTCTGAATCCAACTTTATTGGCTTGCACAAGATTGTTTTCCTCCACATCTGTGTTATCCTCCAAATTACTACTCGCCAATATAACTTGTTTGTAACTTTCATGGACTAGATCCCCTTCCGGATGGCATTGTTTTAGTATGGGGTTTTTCTTGAGATCTTGATCTAATTCACTACTGAGCAGTGACAACATGCCTGAAATATCCCTCTCAATTGCAGACTGTTGTTGCTGTTTCTTTTTCTCAGTCCAAATTTCTTGGAGCGGTGACTCTAATACAGAGCTTGGTGTCATGTTTTCAAGCCTCACCACATCTGTATGTTCATGTGTCCCTTCACTTATTGCATCCTCCAGGTCAGTATTAGCTGCTGTCTCTTTTTTTTCAAACATTGTAATTCTTTGTATGTCATTTGAGGATTTCGGGATTTTGGTGAGAATTACTTGTTCAAATCTCTCCTGGATTACGTCCTCCTCCGAAGACTTAATTTTCACAGGCCTGTCCTTAAGATACTTGTCCAAGTCACTGTTTAGTAGTGATAGCATGCCTGATATCTCCTTTATTTTTGTAGATGGCTGATATCCAGTCTTTTTCTCCACCAGCACTTCTTTCATTGGTAGTTCTTCAGTCAAGGTTTCTTGGATCTCTGTGATATTCACATTTGGTTCAATAGCCACTTGCATAGCCCGATCCAAGTCATTGGTCAGGACTGATAACATCTCCAACATATCTTTTTGTTCTTCTTTACATTTACTCTCCACTTTTTCTCCTTCCACTGTAACTGGATGTTCTTCCATTGGTTCATGATCTGTTTCTTGTGTTGTGACCCCTATTGCTCCTTTATTTTCTTCAGTGACAAATGTAAGAATTTCTTCATCTTTTTTTACAATAATTTGTTCAAATTTCTCCTGAACAATATCCTCTTCTGATGTCTGACTTGCCACAGGCCTTGCTTGTAGATACTGATCCAAATCATTGCTCATCAAGGACAACATTCCTGACATATCTCTTGCGGCATTGGTTGCCCTGATTGATGTTTTTCTGTCAATGTGGACTTCTTTAAGTAGTGGCTCCTCAGTTTTGACCTTCGTTGCCTCAGTGTCAGTTTGTGTGAAGAACATTTTGCTATCATGGTCCATTGTTGTATTTTCATTGCAAGTTCCAATAAATTTATCCTCTTTTGAAGGTACGATGTACTTTTCTTCTCTTCTAGTAGAGAAAGTAAGCATTTCATTGGTCATTGAAGAAGTCGCCTGAAGTCCTTTAAAATTCTCAATCTCAACACTAGGGTTTGAGGATTCAGCCATAGCTTCATGCTTTGGACTCTCAGGACTTAAATCATCATCTCTAATTTGACTGTCAATAAGAGAAACATCTTCTCCAAAATAACTTTTTATACAGTCACTTGAGATAGATACCGGTTTTGTAACATAATCATTAGCTAAATTGACCTCCTCTGGTGCTTCCAGCTGATAGCTTACATCTGAAGCTGTTGATGTCTGCTTGAAAAGCTGGTACTCAGGACTTTCTTCCAGCTCAGCCTTTATGTCAGCACTAAAGTCCTCAGATGGTCTTCGATCAGGGCTGATCTGTATGTCCTCCGTTAAACTCCTACCAGTGCTGAGAACAGGTTCTTCTAACTGCACCCTACCTAAGCTCTTCTCTGACTCTGATTCTTCTCTCTGCAGGCTGACAAGTCCATCGTCACATTGAATAGTATCAGCAGTTTTTACTTTCTCTCCAAAGTAAGCATTCTCTGAAATTTGCTGTGATTTCTCAGAGTAATCACTCTTTAAGCTTACAGTTTGGGTCTCTAAAACCAGTGTTCTATCTATCAGAGGGTCTTGCCCAGTCTGGAATGCTTTCATGAGCTCTTTCACAGACATAGTCTCTCTCTCTGTCAATTCTGCCTCTCTCTGTGTACTTCCATCGTGACATGGAACTGTATCTGCAAATTCTCCAACATGAGCACTTTCTGAAATTATTAGTGATTCCTCAGAGTCAACTCTCAATAAGCTTCCTGGTTGATGCTCTACATTTGTTTTTGAGGGATCATGCCCAGTCTGAAATGTTTTAATCAGCTCCTTCACAGACGTTGTCTCCTTCTGTGACAGCTCTGGTGTCTTTCCCTGTGGGCTAACGATTTCATTGTCACAAGAAACGGTATCAGCGAATTTTACTGTCTTTCCAACAGAAACCTTATCTGAAATGAGCACTGATTCCTCAGTGTAATCTTCAAATAATCTTACTGGTTGATCCTCAAAGTCTGCATTGTCAAGGATCTTAACATCACTCAGTTCCTGAATTTGGATTTGTGATTCAGGCTCTCTGTCTGTGAATGTTCTCATTCGTCCAGGTCCTGATTCAGGCTCCTGCGTATGAGTCTGTTCAGGTCTCTCTGTCTCTTCAGAGCTTGCTGATTTCAATTTCAGTGTTGAAATTTGAGAAGAGGCACCTGTTTTGTGTTCAAAAAACTGAGATTCATGTTTTGAAGGATCCTGTCCAGTCTGAAACCTTTTCATCAGCTCCGTCACAGATACAGTCTCCTTCTCTGACAACTCTGGTACCTCTGCCTGTGGGCTGTTGCTTTCATCCCTCCAAGTAATGGCATCATCAAATTTCACTCTCTTTCCAACATCAGCTTTATCTGAAAATGGCAGTGATTCCTCAGAGTTATCACTAATTAGAGTGACTGATCCATCCACTAAGTCTGTTTTGTCACATTTCTTAAGCTCAGTCTCTTGACTGGAAATTGTGAGGTCCTGATTTTGAAACTGTGATTTCAACTCCTGTGTGGGACTTTGTTTGGTCTTCTTTTCAAAATCTTCTGTTTCAGATATCAATGCTGAAGAAGAGGAAGCCACTGCTTTGTGCTCAAAAAGCCCTGCTATATTTTTTGAAGGGTCCTGTCCAGTCTGAAATGCTTTTAACAAGTCTTTAACAGACATTGTCTCCTCTAATCTTTCTGTTTGAGATCTGGGGGATTTAGGAGATTTGGGAACTCTTGGAAGTTCTGGCATGTCTGCCTCAGTCTTCTCTATGGGGACAGAAAATTTCGCTTGTGTATTGTTTTGTATCTCCTCCTCTTTGACTTTGCTCTGCAGCACTTTAACTCTTTCCTTTATAGATCCTATGGGTGTCTCAACCACCAAAGGAGAAGCTGGAGGTTCCATAACTGTGATGGGTACGAGGGCATTCTCCTTAAGAATTGCATCCCCATCCAAAGACTCCTCAGAGCTCATCCTTTCCAATTCACCCTCAGAGCTGCTACACCCAGAACGCTCTCTGTCTCTAAGTTTCTTTCTAATAGGCTTCTTGATATCTGGGGGATGCCGTTTGCCAACATGCTTAACAATAACCTGTTCAGATCTATCTTGGACAAGCTCTTCTTGAGAACTAAACCTCACAACAGGTCTCTCTTCCGGATGTTGGTCCATATCCATACTGAGATGTGAGATCATGCCTGACATGTCTCTGAACGTGGCAGATCTACTTGAAGACTTCCCCTCAATGAGGGTTTCCTGTAAGACTGGTTCAATGACATGGGGATATTTTATTTCAACCATCCTCGTCTCACAGAGTGAAGCCCACTCCTCTTTCTCGCCTTTGTGTACGTCCTGTCTACTATTATTTATGCCATCCCTATTAAACTCTTCAACCTTTTCCAGCCTGTCTTTGCACTGTTCCACAGTGGCCAAGGGCTCTTTTTCCTCAAACTCTCCAGCTCCAGATTTCTCTTCATATATTAAATGCTTCATTTGCTCTGCAGTCAAAATAGTAGATGTTTTAACATCCGACATGTCTGAGAGAAGATCAGGGCTTGCAAGGGTTGCAGGGTCAAGAGGTTGGTTAGTTCTTAGGGAGAATGTCTCAGTTGATTCAGATTCATCATCTTCAGTAAAAAAAACCAAAACAGTTTCATAACCAAAAAGGGTAAAGAACATATGGGACAAATGAAGAGGGGAAGAGAGACATCAGAAAATTGTGATCAAGACAATGCCATCAAAAATCCATCTTCAGTTCAAAGAGTAAGGAGAGGAATGAGAATGCAGAGTATAAGGGAGTCTTGAAAAGAAATCCGAAAAAGAAGATGAAAAGTGATCCAGAAGAGTTTGAAGGGAAGAAGAGAAGCAAGAGCACAAGCAAAGCCAGGAGGATTAATGAAAAAGTGGAGTATGCACAAGAATAACGTTAATCTGATTTGTCTCTGACATTTCCAGGAACTTATATCCAAGAACAAACAATGAGAACAGAGAAGCCAACATATGAAACAAAGGGACAGGAAGGAAAGATAACAGACAAACAAAACTTCTCAAGATTGTTGCTGACAATAGGAGTCATGTTTGCTACTAATAAAAGTTTTAAAACATAGAGAACATAATAAACTTTGAAAATAAAAATTAATAGAGGTTTTTTAGTAAGTAAAAAGTAAATTTTAAGTTTTATGACACTTTTTGTAAACAATGCAACGCATAGAATTCTTTTCACTTTTACATAAAATGTTAAAGTAATTTCTTTTTTTTTGAATAAAAATTTTCATCTTTTTTTAGATGTGAGCATTTTTCATGATAGCAAATATTACAAGTTTGTTAATGTTGTTCAGTAAAAAAACATGTTTTGTGACCTTACAGCACTATTAGTTCATGCATTTATGCACAAAAAGTGGAAAGGGATTTGATTTACAAAAAATAAATGAATGAAAGGAACTTAGGAATGTTGATGGAAAAAGGAAATTACAAAAGCGAATGCCTAATTCATACAAAATTGTGATGAAAAAAATCATATAAAAAATCATCAGAAGCAATATATCTACACACTTCAACAAAGAACAAAAAAACATGATGTTGTCAATTTATCTGTAAAAAACAAATCAAGTTTTAGCATATGTTATAGAAATGTAATCTGACAAAATAACTAGTCAAAATGAATACTTTTTCTGTTACAAAAAAATAATTATTCTATTGAAGTGATGAAATTGTAACAGAAATGTCTTAAAAATCACAGCAATTTTGAGTAGACTTGAATAAAAAGTATTATTTTGACTTTA
The DNA here is from genome assembly GCA_029874875.1 of Naso minor. Taxonomy (NCBI): domain Eukaryota; kingdom Metazoa; phylum Chordata; class Actinopteri; order Acanthuriformes; family Acanthuridae; genus Naso; species Naso minor. The sequence goes on from JAQFJB010000019.1 coordinate 14,306,011, forward strand.
ATATATGGTTATTAAAAAAAGTTCATAGCAATTATCAAAAAAAAATTAAAATGACAAGAGTGGGAGGAAGACAGTTTGGTTTGGAGTGAGGGGAATGCAGAGTACAACAGCCATAGCATAGCTGCCAGTAACAAACGTGTAGCTGTACAGAGTTAGTAAAGCAAAATAAGAGAGTAGGGCCAAGTGAAAAGGAGCATTTATCA
>JAQFJB010000019.1:14312628-14324806 GCA_029874875.1 Naso minor
AAAATTTTTTTCTTTTTTTTTTTTTTTAATGATACGGAAGTGCATCTCATTCATTATTGCCTATCAGCCCCCACATTTATCATTAAAAAAAATTCCCAAGAGTTCGGCAATAATCAGTTAGAATATGGATACTACAATTATGAAATGAACTCAAAGTGTCTGCTCCTTACAGAAGCAGCAGCATCGCAGTTGGAGGTGAGAGTTGCTGAGTCAGATATTGCTTTTTTACTTAAGCAATAATAAGCATTGACTGACAAGTCCATGGCATAGGATTTATTGTCAATGTGCCTATTTGACAATTTTTCAGATTTATGCTGAGGGAGAACCTATTCTTGTTAATGAGGGAAGAATAGGTTCTCCATTAACTGTTTTACTCAAGTAAAAGTAATAAAGCACTGGTTCTGAAATGTACTCAAAAGGTAAAAGTGAAGAGTATCACTCTGAAGGACATTTCTACCAGCCATTTCTGTGCAAAGCTAACTGAACCTCACATCATACTAACATAATGCAAAGACTATTAAACTTAGAGGTATAATCAGTAGAATTTGTCTGAGGGCACCAGAAAATGAGTTGATTGTTGAGTCTCATTCCCAGAATGTTAAATAGCAACATCTTGGGTTGGTAAAGCATTCTGAGCACAGCCAAAAAGGCAAAACATTCAAATTAAAATGAAGAGCCTGTTCTGAAAATGTAAGGAGTAGAAAGTATAGATATTTGTCTTAAAATGGAGGGAGTAAAAGTAAAAAAGTTGTCAGAAAAATAAATGTTTAAGTGAAGTACAGACACCTGGATAATCTATCAAGGTGCAGAATCAAAGTATTTTCACTTTATTTCTTTCAAAATGGGCCTCTCACCAAAAAGCTCGAGCAGAAATCAAGACAAATGCTCTGCAGATTCTGAGGGTCATCAATGAATGTCTTCTTGTAAAACAAGCAATTTATGAAATTCTAATAACACCCTATGAAAAAAGGTAGTGTTAAATCAAAGAAGGTCTGATCATGTAAATCAGACATATTGTGGGACAACGACAAAAGTGAGTTATGTTAGCTACATAGACCCTCTAGATGCAGACAAGCTCAGGATTACCAATTTGAAAGTAAAAGTTTTCAGATAAAATTCATAAAATTCACTGTTTTAGAAAAAGAAGTAAATACATTATTTCACACTACCAATATGATCACACTGATTAGTGACAGGAACAACAAGATGGCAAAGCAGGGCAGATATTTTGCTGTACCTTCTAGCACCACAGACATCTCAGATAATGGCTCATCGTCCAGCCTCAAAGCTATGAAACATACAGCTTTAAGAACCACAGCTACAAAACTACGTCACCCACAACACAACACATTTTATGACTACTGAACAGGTAGGACAAAGAGAAAGAGCTATCATTTTTTTCTTTTTTCTTTTTTTTTTTTTTGCTTGCAACTCACCTTCTTCATCAGACACATCAAGGACCTCAGTCATGGTCTCTGGGACATTGAGCTTGTGTTTCTCTGTGACCGTCTGATGTGAGCCCCCATTCACAGTCATGTTAATAGACAACAAGATGATTAAAAAGTTGATTGGGTTCTCTGGGAAATTTGGAGCAAAAACTGCTGGTATCAAAAGTTTACCGTTGTGGTCGTGATGACCTCCTCGGTAACGACTTTCAGTGTGTCTACTACAGAGATGTAACCCAGACGTCTGGCGATAGACAGAGCCGTGTTTCCATTCTAACAGAAAGCAGAGACAGTGTTCATATAATGCATAGGTGAGATTTGTCTTCTACTTTACACAGGACATTGCTTTTTCTCACCACTGTAGTAGCATTGGGCTTGGCACCATGTTGCAGCAAAACATTGATAATATGTGTGTTCCCTTGTTGTGCTGCTTGGTGAAGTGGTGTGTATCCATTCTACAGAATGAAAGAAAGGAGATGACATTTTATCAGTGTAAAATCCAAAATGAGGTTAACTATATTAAGTCTTGTGCGCATTCAAGCAGTTTTAAACTGATCAGAGTCACTGTACTTTTGAATTCTACCTTGGTTTTGGCATTGATGCTGGCACCTTGCTGTAACAGGAAGTTCACCATCTTGGCATTTCCGTAGTGACAGGCCACTATTAGAGGGGTATATCCGAGCTGAGGTGTAGAGAGGATGAGGAGGTGATACAGGGAGAAGAAAAAAACAACATAATTTCCAAATTTCCCTGCAATAATTTAATTATTTGTGAAAGAGCTTTGTACATTTTAAATTGCAGATACTCTAAATGATGCATGTGCTTGATGTTGACATTTCAATGCCTCTCAAAAGCCAGTAGGGGGCAGATGTACTGAAAGGATGTGTTACTTTTTGTAATTTACTGGTTAGGAGATTCTTCACAATTAAAAAGGCAGCTGGTAAACACTTTTTTTTAGTAATTGTATGCAAAGTGAGATACAAAACATGCCCAGGGGATACTGATTAATTAGCTAGTGTGTATAAATCTGTAATTTCACCAAAGAATTACTAAAAAAAAAAAGAAAAAAATTAAATAGAGTCTAATGAATTTGCATTGTAACACATTTTGTTACTGTGTTTTTGTACCTTAGTTTGCTGATCCAAGTTGCCATCATGTTTGGTCAGCACCTCTGCTACACTGACCCTGTCCTCTTGGGCACTGAGATGTAGAGAAGTCAGTCCGCTCTGTAACATATAAAGCACAGGGTTCTGTTAGTGTATTTGTGAATAACTACCTAGGTGAAACATTTCATTCATACATTACACATAGTGTTATATGGGAAATGACAGAAAAACAGGACCCTATAACACGATTACACACCTTAAACTTGAGACTTAAACTTACTGCTGGGAGCTTATCGCTAGTACTAGATGTAGCATCTAATCAGTGTCATGTCATGTGTCTGACTGAAGTACGAAAAATGTGTCTGCATTTGTGTGACCTTGGTGGCAGCATTGACATGAGCTCCTTTGTCCAGCAGCAGGCCGGCCATCTCAGTGTGTCCTTCCTGGGCTGCCAGGTGCAGAGGACTGACTCCCTGCTTTGTCAGAATGTTGGTCTCTGCTCCGTACTGCAGCAGCGCTAATGCAATGTTTGTCTGGTTCTTTTTGGCAGCAATGTGGAGAGGAGTGTAGCCATTCTGGAATGGTAGAAAGGTAAACAGTTACAAGCTATAATACATCACTCTATTTGATAAAATTTACCCTACACTCTAACAGTGGATTGTGCAGTTGAACAGCACTAAAATGTAATGTTTTGGTATTTGGTAAATTTTGTGAACCCCCGAGGAAAAACGAATTGCCGCTACTAAGAAGTGAACTGCAGTGCTTGGTCACACTGCTTCTGCAGAATGAAGCACATGTAAACTTCAATTTTTCTTTAAAATCCTCTGTCTAACCTTTGCAGTGGCATGAGGCGATGCCCCTTTATCCAGCAGCAGCAGAGCTACGTCTTGGTTGTCATAATGAGCTGCCACATGCAGCGGAGTGAGGCCGTTCTGTAAGATGAAGCATTTGATTAATTAATTAATATTTTCGGTGTGAATTATTGCCCCTTTGTTATATTGTCTTCATGCTTAAAACCATTCCTTTGAACTCAATAATGAGTCTATTCTACAGACACAAATTACAAACTGTGATTGATGAGTTCGTAGCCTAACTTAAGGTGAGATGACTTGGACAGATTTCATCAGATGCATGTTCAGTTCAACTATCTGGGTGACTATGCAGAAACTCTGAGGTTAATAACTTTTAAGGTGTTTTTGTTTTGGATAATGGAAAATTGCAAATCAGCACTGTCTGAGAAAACTGACAAGATCGATCTCTGAGTCATCTTCGTCTCAAGGGCTCACACAAGGAGGTCCTCGAGGACATGTATTAGGGGAGCACATTGGGGCGAAGATGTGGGATGCTGAATTCAGTTGTGGCATAAAGAAATGACAGCAGAAATACCCGAAAGTTATTCACATCAAACTTTCTGCATAATCACTCTAAGAGGTGAACTGCTTGTGCATGTAAGCTGTGTAACTCATGCCTTTCTACCTCAGGCCATGACCTTATCAAAAACCATTTGTAATTTAGTCAGATACTAAAAGATTCAGATCTCACAGAAATTAATTGCAGCTCTTGAACAACACCAGAATGTGTTTCTATGTGTACTCTTCAAACAATATTTAAAATATTCTTTTTTATTTACCTTGCCCGCATCATCTGTAAGGGCTTTGCGTTGAAGGAGAAGCTGCGCTACATCAAGGCTTCCATACTTAGCTGCTACATGTAATGGAGTGAATCCTTTCTGCAGAGGGAAAAAGGAAAAATGTGTGTAAGACTTGCATGTTCAAATATATGTTGACTGGACATTTTTGAGCCTATTTAATTTTATTATTAAGTACCCCTGTGTCTGTCTGAGTGAATCACATTCTATCCTCTGCTCACCTTCGTGGCTAAAGAGTGTGAGGCTCCGGCCTCCAGCAGCACAGCAGCCGTCTCTACCCGGCCCTCTCTGGCTGAAATGTGAAGGGGAGTGTAGCCGTTGGTGGTTGCAGCATCAGGATGAGCCATGTGCTGCAGCAGCAACTGGACAATATCAGTTTTGCCTAAACGGGACGCAATGTGGAGGGGTGTCTGGTCTTCCTGTGGTTGAGGGATGACAACATTCACAAATTTGAGGGGAGAGGCAATATTGGTGGGAAAGAATAGAAGCAGACAGACAGGAAGGAGTGATGGAATTTCAAAAAACAGACTGAATCGATGCAGTGGACATAACCCACGAGTATGTGTATGCAAGCCAGTGGGTAAAATATGCTTATTTATTATAAACAGACGGAAACAGTTATTAATTCTGATGAGGTGACAGCTGACTCACCCTGGCCATCGCATCCACCAACGCTCCATTCCTCAGCAAACAGCGAACCACTTCCATCTGACCTGCTCGTGCTGCCATGTGGAGAGCTGTCTCACCACGCTGATATGCAAAGACACAACATTCATGAGCAAAACGATGCTGTGCTGAGCTGAGTCTGAACGCACATGTTAGGTGGTTGTATTTGGAAAACAGATGTTAGATTAAATGCTGTTTACTGGATGTCTTATGTATTTTTGACTGCCAAATACAAAGAGCTAATCAAATTAATTGTTAGTACGTACGATGTTACGGACGTCCGGAGATGCTCCATTCTGTAGCAGAAGTAAAACAATGTTCAGGTGTCCCATGAAGGCAGCTACATGGATGGGTGTCAGACCAGACTAGGAAAAGCGAGAGCCAGAAAATGGCAAGAAGATCAGCATGAAAGGCAAATTTCCAGAGTGTACTGTATTCACAGATGCATTTCTGTAGAAGTTACACTGAGTGCCTCACCTCAGTAATTGCCTGAATGGAGGCTCCATATTTGACCAAAAGTTCCATCACCTTCACCCTGTTCTTCTTACAGGCGATATGGAGCGGAGTGAAACCATTCTGTAAGGGAGAGTGACAGAGAAATAAACACAGATATGATACGGATGTGTGGAGGAGACAATGCATTTCAATCTATACTGTGTAATCTAATATTAAATCTGTAAATAATAACTACATTTTTAGGACTGGATTCCTCTTCCATTGGCTTTCATGTCTTACTGAAAACAATGGTGGTGTTTTCGTATGTTTGATATGATTTTAAAAATTGTGCAAGAACCCAATATTTTCTTCTGCTCACTCTCCCTGGCTGAACATGTTCATGTGCGTATATATATCACCACGTGTACATATTTGCAAATCCGTGCCTGTGCTTTTTCCGTTGTTATTTCCGGTACCTACCAGTGCTCTAACATTAGGATTAGCCTTCTTGTCCAGCAGAAGTTTAGTGACTCTGTAGTGGCCGCAGTGAGCGGCGACATGCAGCGCTGTGAGGTAGTCCAGTGTGACATCATCAACTGGCGCCTTGTGCTGCAGCAGGAGTTTAACACACTCTATGTGGTCTCCCTGGGCTGACATGTGCAGTGGGGACAGTCCGTTCTGTGTGAGGACAGAGTTAACAACACACGGAAAACATAAGAGCAAAAAAACTATATGCAGTCTAAGAAAACTAGATGTAAAAGTTTGAGGTTTGCTCATTGTAGAAAAACTGTATCCCTGAGCAAAATTAAAAACAAGGCATTGTATAGTGGTAGGAAAAAAATCTGTTGCATCCTGATCCTGCATAGATGCACTACCTTGGTTCTGGCTAAGATTGGAGCTCCTCTCTCTAGCAGGATTTCCACTGCTGGGTCGTGTCCACTCCTGGCTGCACAGTGCAGGGGGGTCAGCCCATCCTGACAAAGGCACAAACATGTAAACATACACAAACTGTGGGCATTTATCCAGTTTGCCTGTTTTATCAAAAGAGAAGTTGGTATGCTCTATGAAACAGTCAGCACAGGTTAGCTGATGGAAATAAAATGTTTTTATTATAAGCTGATGTTCACACTTTAAATAAGAGTCTCACCCTTGTTTTAGCATCTATCTGAGCCCCTCGGTCCAACAGCAGGGCCACCATGTTGGTGTTGCCTCTCTTGGATGCCACATGGAGAGGCGTTATCCCATTCTGACATGACAGGCAAGGAAACAAAGGAAAGTTAACTCTACCACGAATACAGTTTATATTTTCATAGCAAAAGTACAATTTGTGGTTGTGATTAGGAGCTCAAGGTCCAAGAATCTTCTTAATTAATATTTTTAATGATTTTTATACTTGTTTTTCTTGAGTCAAGTTACATTGCACACTAACCTACTGTGTTTGAAGAAACTAAAGCTAATGTCACACACTAGTCTCAACATGAACTGAAGCTGAAAACATGCATCAACAAATGCAACCTTTGACAAGTTTGAGGGAAAATGTAGTTGATAAAGACTAAGATCAAAAAGTAATGGCTAATTATTATAGACAGTAAGCACATTGTTCTGAAACAAGCCTGAAAGTGAAAACACACATCAAGTTTTAACAGAGAGTGTCTCAATTTTGCTGAGAAGTGGAAATGGGGCGTTACCCTGGCTGTGAAGTCCACAGCAGCTCCTCTGTTCAGCAAAAGGGTGGAGACATTCACGTTACCATAGTGAGCAGCGATGTGCAGGGGAGTGAAACCACTCTGTTTGAGACAGAGGATGAGAGGGGAAGAGAGGAGAGCGACAGAGGGGAAAGGGAAAAATAGTTGGAAATAAGATGAAGTAGATGATGTGTTGGAATAGCAGGTAAGTAAAATGCAAAGCAGTTACAGAAGAAGAGCAAGAGGTAAGATGACTTGACAAGAAAGAAAGAAAGAAAGAAAGGAAGAAAGAGAGAAAAAAGAAAGAAAGAAAAGAAAGAAAGAAAGAAAGGAAAAATAATTTTCTGTAGTAGATACAGGAAAGAAGGCTGGCTCTACTAAAGCACTATTACAACGAGGCAGCGTGCTGAAATAAGAAACCAGACGTCGGTGTAAGAAGCATAAAGAATGAGCGTAGTCCCAAAATAGCACATGCAATACATATTGCATGCAGAACTCTGCCATGCTTGTAAAAAAAAAAAAAAAAAAAAAGTGGTGAAAAAAATCAAAGCAGTTTGAGTCGGATACTAAAAGTTCAACACAAAGGACATTAAAAACCAAAACTGAAATACACAAAGCAACTAGGCACTACGTCTATCTGCTTAGACGGACAAATGGACATTTATATAAATGAGTTTTACATGTATATAAATATCTACAGCACACAGTTGTGGGCAGATTCACTCCTTACCTTCCCATTCTGATAGACATGGTGCAATTTAATTAAAAAACAGAGTTAACTTAAAGATCAACGTGTTTCAGAGGAAAAAAAAAACAATGACCATCAACATGCTTAAAAGCACAGGTGCTGAAAGTTATGCAGAGAAAAGGAGCAATAAACAAAGAGGTGACATATTATTAAAAACAGCTCATATATTTTCAAGAACGATCTCTTCATTTAAATTAAAAAAAGGTGAAACAAATTCTCAATTAGCTGGCATTTTCCTGAGATATATTAACACAAAACAATGTTTTTTACTGTCAGCCATGCAAGAGTGTGTAGTATAGCATAGTCAGCTGCATGCAGTCACATTAATGGTACATAATTCTGACATGCAGCGCTTAAAGAATCCTTGTTAAATAAGGGATAGATCAGGACAAAAGAGCTGAAACTGATGGTCAGAAGTAACAGAAAGGCATTAAATAAAAAGCTGATGAGTCTGTATACCTCTGTAGTTCTATTGACCATCATCTGGTTAGGATGCGTAGAGACAGAAAGGGGGATAGGGTGTAGGGTTGTTAGGGAAAGGACTTATAACGACCCCAACATACAGCACAGGGTAACTTAACAAACAGTTTCCTAGAAAGATCTGTACATCATTATCATTATATTCCTAAATAAACATGCATCTAATCTCAGTGAATAAACCTGTCAACATGAAAAATGATCCTTGTTAGTCAGATGCATAATGACACACTTCCTCATTTCCTTATTTATAATTACACCCTCCTCTCCTTTCCGCTCCTTCCGCTCTCTTTGCTTCACCCCTCTCCTGCCTTCATCAATTCCTTGCTGATTCCTTCCCTCACCTTGGACTGCACATCAGCGTTGTGGTCATTCTGGAGCAGCAGGGCAGCAGACTTTGTGTCATCCTTGCGGGCGGCGATGTGCAGGGCGGGGAGGCGGACCTTCCCCTTTGTGTCGTGCTCCAACAGCAGGGAGACCACTGAGTTGTGACCCTGCTGGAGAGCGATGGCCAGCGGAGTGAAGCCATCCTGGAGGAGAAGAGAAGAGAGACAAGAGTGAATAACGACAGTCAATTTAGAAAACAGGAAACTAGGGTTATTACTATATAAATTAATTTCGCTTTACAAATTGTGAAATTCTACACGTAAACAAATATTTTACACACAAACTTACCTCTGTTGCAATGCTTTGGTTTCCGTCATTTTCCAGCAGGTATCGCACCACCTCCAGGTGACTCTCCTGGGCTGCCATGTAGAGTGGAGTGAAGCCATTCTGTCAAGGCGAATACACACACACATATAAAATTTAAGATCACATTCCTGGTGTTGTGTAGTCTGACTCAACAGATGTAGACTGTGGGCAATAGCAGGTAGAACCATTGGGCGACCACTTTATCAGCATTCTCCTCCCCTTCTGCTAACTGCGATACTACCTGCGTTATTATTTTGCAAGGCAATGTCACTGTGTGTGGGGCTTAGCACTGCCCAAGATAATTACAAACTAGAGCAATTTATCCCCTTTAGCCGAATCATAACCAGCGCAGCCAGTCCTTATCACAGCCTTGTGGAGAAAAGGCTGGCTATGCGAGGCTAGTGTTGGTGTAGTTTAATTAGCGAAAAGCATCTCACCTGTGACTGAGCATTGACATCAGCTCCTCGCTTCACCAGGAGTTTGACTACTTCTTTTTGTCCAGCCAGTGAGGCAATATGAAGGGCAGTGTTTCCTTTCTGCAGAGACAAACAGGGTTATGGCTACCAGCCAGGTGTTTATCGTGTGTGTGGGCATAAATATCTCGAGTGTGAATGTTTGAAAGAGAAGCAAGTAAGGAGTGACGGTCGGACACCTCTGGCTGTGGAAGTTATATTCAGATACTTTACTTAAATAAATGTACTAATACTACATAGTACACAGCATTTTGTAAGCAAAATATTTTGAATATTGTCAGGAAATTGTACTTAAAACATCCAAAGTCAGATTCATTCTGCACAAAAATGCTCCCTTTCAGTGTTTTTAATAGTTTTTTCATTATTCAGTTCCATTCTAGATCCAAATCTTCTCCTATGCAATCAAATAAGGCAAATTATAATTCACAAAAGTTGGATCATACATCTGTTTTTTACCTCCAGGATGTGAAGGTCACTAACTGATTGATAGTGAAGGCCAGATTTCCAGGCAGCGAGGTGACAGATTCCTTGCCAGTTTTTTAATGTTGCTAGTGGTTAAACCTGACACATCAGGCATGTGCAGAGTCACATAACCAACAGCTTGCCAAGCAGCTTACTCCACGCTCACTCATTCCTCTCTCTACTTTCCAGTAAAGGTAGAGTATCTAATCATGATGCAATCGTGAGGCCACTGTGAGCTCTTTCAAAGCAGACGAAAAGAAGAAACTCATTTTAAACTTGTTTTTATAATTGCAGCGAAATGACAGAATCTTGAAAAATGTTCTTACTGGAGGATATTAGGTTTTTGTGGATATGAAAAAAATAATGAAAAATATAGCAGTTCACACTTCTTCAAACTTTGAAAAAAAATTTTTTTTTAAAGAAAAAATTTTTAAAGAAAAAAATTAAAAACTAAAAATATTCACTGGGTGCACGGAAGGGGCATTTATCAAAAATGAACAAAAACTCCTGCACTTTCAAAAAACTTCTGTATTTTGTGGTGGGCAACTGCAGTATTTTATTGCCCACCATAAAATACTACAGTTGCCCTCTGACAGTGCCAGAGTTTTTGTTCATTTCTGATATATAAAAAAAGACAATTAAACTCTTTCATGTACCCTTCTCCTTCTTCTATCACTCTTATATCCACTGCTGTCCTTGTGAATCAAATTTCATAGCTCGAGGGAGAGAAGTGATTTACACAGTACAGTACAACTGATACCACTATACAGTATATTACTTGCATTCATGTGCACTTCTTCCTGTCATCTCCCTCTTTCTCTTTCCGTCACTGTTACACAGCTGTCTCAGATCTCCCTCCCTTCTTTTTTTCCACATATCTCCCCTTAAAGTTCAAACTGCAATACATCAATATAAGCGAAAGGGGCCAGAATCCAGAAATACTGCAATTAGATATCTTGGTATCCTTTGGAGAATACAAACCATTTCTTATGCATATCCTAAGCTTTGTTAATTTGCACTATATCTGATCAATATATCTATTCAATATACATCATGAGGACATAAATTATACTCGGATATGATTTATTTTTATTATGCAGGCCTATGTGTTCCAAATATAAACTATTTATTCACAGTATCTGAAATTAGTAACACCTCAGATTCTAGTTGGATATGCTCCAAAACTAAACTCTGCGACCCTCACGATTAAAGAGTATCCACGTGTCTGTTGTTGTTTTGGCACATATCTTGGACTATTTGGGCAACAATATCTCGTCATTCTTGGGTTTTTCAAGTAGTAAATGTGCAAATACCTTGGTGGAGGAGTCGACAGGCGCTCCTCTCTCCAACAGTTCCTCCACTAAATCCTTGTGTCCCTCTTTAGCAGCCAGATGTAGTGCATTCAAGCCATTCTGGAGAGAAAACATAAAAGGAACATCGACATGAGATACCCACAAAGTGATTATTGCATAAATGAGTGGTGCTCATTAACGCAGGAACTGCATTTAAGGCATTAAGGCCTAGACAGAGAGCTCAGGCATAAACACAGTATTTACATCAGAATGGAGAGAATATACATTGAGAAGGGCTGAGTGTTATTTTAAAAATGAATAGTACGAGTACCCTTAAAGTGATACCGATATCAAAAGAGCACGCTATTATACACTTTTTTTTCTCTTTCATTTTATACCCATCATGTGAAATACATAATGTTCTTTATCATCTTACATATTTCCAGGTTTTCCTGAAGGAATCCTGCCACATTTTATGCATTTATCTTTTATCAGATACCACAGGCGTGCAATACAACCATATTTTTAGTGACATCTCTGCACATTAAACTCCAAACTCGGTCAAATTAACCATTTTGGGCTTCTCCACAAAACACTGTGGGTTGTTGACGTTGCGGTAGTGGGAAAAATTCCATGTTGCATTAAATCAAAGAACATTTGAGGTGCTTGGCTGTTATTAAAAGCATACAAATAACTTCGATTTCTAGATCTGGGCACAGAAAAGGTCAAAAGCAAGTATTGTTTGACTGGGGAAGTTTTAATGGTATTTGTTGCTTGGTTATTTCTATCAATACTGAGTACTGAGGACCCAGCCCTGACAGGATATGGACACAAAAACATCAACGGCTGCACAAACCAACGGTGACATACAGCATTCTTGCAAAGTAGCTCAAATCCGAGTATTTAAAGCTGTTATGAGGCGATAATGTTACATGTTAAGTTACAGTATACTATACAGATGTTAACATGTGTTTTAAGAGCATTTAAACTAGATAACATTACATTAGAATAATGTTTCATGTAGAGGGATACATCTCAATAACAATAA
>JAQFJB010000019.1:14340417-14353746 GCA_029874875.1 Naso minor
AAATTGCATGTTCAACAATACACTGATAGTTTCACGTTGAAGGGTTTCTTAACATACGAGTTGATATTGTACTTAGATGGTAATGAACTACATAGTGTGAAGTCTGCAGCAACCTTTCACAGAAGTACGTGACAAACATCCCTACAAAAATAACTTTTTTGTCATTAAAACAGCAATAGTGCTATAGGTAGGCTTCCGAAATGTTGGCAATGCTTAAATTGCTCATCTAGAGTATAAATTATGGCTGCCTTAGGTAACAGAGAGAGCAGAGACAGTAATGGATTGTCTAACTGATATGATTTAAATGTCATGTTATCTTGCAGGCTCTTTTACTGTTTGAGAAAGGTCAGAGCCAGCGAGTACGCAACTCTCCTTCTTGCCCTCTCTCTCTGTTTGTCTCTCTCTCTATCTCTCTCTCTCACACACACACACAAAACAGAATCAAACAGAGTTAAATTTATAGCAAGTGCACAACACAGGCGGTTAAAAATCCAGATCCGACCACACCCAAATACAGAAATGTCACTGGGACATGGGTGGGTGGGACTAGAACGGAGAGATGCACTGTGGATGGGACACATAACCTTGATGGAATCACATGATACGCCCAGTGAGAATAACGACTTGAGGGAGAAAGTCAAGAAGACCACACCCTGTTGTAACTGAAGCGTTGCCAAATCCACACCGACACAAGTGCACTCAGAAATGGATCCGTCTGATTTGTGACTTAGCTGATTTACCAGTGACATGACTCACTCGATTCGTCCTCTGGTGTTGCTATGAACAAGCTTCTTTACTTCCACAGGCAGACAAGCAGCAGTCCCACAGGCAGACAGCAGCACATTAACTAACATTTTGCCACATCACATTACAGCCTTCGACATTATTTTTTTAAAGCAAGCCACAAAGACTCTAGAAGGATCTAGATAGCAAGAAATGAAGAGCAAGCAACTGAATACGTTGTCAGTAAATTCATTATTCACTCCCTGCAGCTGAGGTATATCAACATTAATTAAATTATATCAAAAAGCCATCATCAGTAGAATGCATGCCTACAACCATAACCAATATGCACGCTTCTCCGTGATACAGGAGGATTGGTATGACACCAGCCGCTTTGGAAATGCCCTTCATACTAATTTATGTTTTCCCCTCCTATCCTCTTTGAAGTGCTGCGTGACTCCCCTGGGAACACATGACGTCACTTTGCCGTTCCCGTTAATGAGATGAGACAGAGAATGCTGGAGCATAAACTACCATATTCCGGCAAAACTGCCACTGGGCTGCAAGAGCAGTCAATGCAGAGCAGTAACATATCCTGGTACCAGGGTGTTACAGACTTGAGATTGTCAGAAAAAGTGAAATTATGTCAGAGTTTCAGATTTTTTTTTGCCTAAAAGACTCCAACTGGATTGACCTTGAGATCAGACTCCGTGAGCAAGTTATACAAAGGGTCATTTGTTTGTAACGCCTCTTGAAAATTTTCATGCTGCATGCACTTGCAGCACTCACAAAAGCAGTTTCAACAGTTTTAACCCTGTCCCACAGTTCACGTGCCAGCACTGTTCAAGTGTTGGCAGAACATGTTTCCATCTCATGGCTGATCTCATCCAGCGTCAGATGACAAAGGGTGCTGAGGTAGAAGCCGATTTCACCTCCAAGTTGAATTATAATGAATAATGAAGCATGTGACCTAAAATTCACAGCAGCACAGACATGCGACGAGTGCTGAGTGATGCTGTCAGACGCAGAGAGAAACTACTCGGCAGACAATTAGACAGACAGACAAAATATAAACTGTAAGAGAGAGATTCGCGCTAAATAAAACAGATGTGAGTTAAAGTATTAACACTTAATCAGTAGTCCCTTTTTTAAATTCTGTCTGGGCCAGAACCAGAGATGATGAGTTTGTCTTTCACTTGGTAAACTGCACTCTGATTCTCCAGCTGCAGGAGTTGGAAATCACATCGCAGCATCTTCCACAGTGTGAAGCAAAAGCAGCCTGGTGTTTTGGCGGCGTGTCTGTCTATGTCTGTTTTTCTCAGTGCTATGAGCCTTGCTATTCTCAACAACACAGCGAAGAGCTTTGATGTGTTTTCCTGAGAGAAAACCTTCATTTACTAAACTCAAACATGATAAGAGGCAGCACAGGGAGAGAGAGGGGAAGAGGAGGAGGAGGGTTAAGAAGGAGCAGACGAGAGAGAGAGCACATTTACATGAAGGTGCCTGAGTTGAGCTTCTGAGAAGCCCATTGATCACCAACCACGCCCTTCTCTCTCTCCCCTCCTTTCTGACGGGAAGCTGAGTTATAAGGCCATTATGAATAATTGACATCTAAATGCCTCCCACTGCCCTCAGTCGACAAACACCTGCCTTCCATAAAGCGTGACTGGCAAAGGATGTATTGAAAGAGAAAATGCTTCTATAACTTTCCTTTATTGTATAATAGGTTTCAAATTTATTTCCTTGTATGCTGCTTCCATGGCCAGCTGCAGTCATCTCATTATGTATTATTGCACACTCTCATTCTTCTCACGATGAAGCTTTCTTTGTCAAGTTTTGACTTTGTCTTAACTCTTTCAAAAGCAGCCTTTCACTTAGACAAATAAAGCCTGATGACGACAAGATATGACTCATCAAAAGATGCAATGATGCTATCTGTGCCCTTCAAACAGTCATACTGGTAAAACAGGCCAGTAGTAGATGGTATCATATTAACTAGGCCACCCCAAGAAGTTATGAGGTACCATGACGACCAAGACGGACAGTCAGGAGTGTCAGGACGCTACTTGTAGTCAAATATAGACCTGCTGACAGTCCATATGGATGCTGGATCTGGGACAGGAGTGCCGATGCTTTTCTCACTACCGTATCACTATTACACAGAATGGAAACGAAACCTGCAGATATCCATCATATGACTGTTGCTTAGATGTTGCATCAGAGCTGGTCAACAAAGTGGATCCTTGGTGTTGGAGGCCTGAGAATGATACCAAGTATGGTCAATGTCTGGGTGAAATTACACAAGTGGGATAGGAATATTTGCATGTAAATTATTTGGGTCAACTATGCACGCTTAAATGCAGGAAGGCTGCCGCTCCACCCGGCTTGGTCTTTGCTGAGACGCTGGAATAATCAAAGTGTCCAAAAACAAAAAGAGGAAAGGTATCCACACACTTAGGTTCATGAAATATTAGTGAGATACTGCACGAACGCAAGAGTGCAGATACCTTTCTTCTTTTTGCTTTTTAACTATGCACACTGCCATATGACAGAAACGATTAATCAATTAAACAGTTATTGACTGATTATCAAATCATCCATTGATTTCCTTTTTTGGTTCCAGTTCCCTAAATGCCAAGATAACTAACTGTGTAACTGTCGACTGAATATCTCTGGGTTTTGGATTGTTAATCATTTAAATAATTGAGTGAACAGTCTGCAGAAAAAAAATCCAGATTGAAAAAAATTGTTAGTTGCAGCGCTAAAGACTAAAGCTCTGATGACTGCATCACTCAAAGATGCAGGTATTTCCCAGGAAACAATTTGTAATGGCTTTTGGTAACCATCCGCAGAGGTACTGGAGTGGTTGACTCGCGGTTATCCCAGGTTTCTGTGTAAGCACTTTTAACTTGACAAGTGCTTTAACAGCTCTGGTAAATACAGCTATGTAATGCTGTGTGTGTCTGTGTGTTTGAATGTCTATGTATATACACCCTGCATAACTGCACCTACAGAGACCCCAACTGGCCAAACATTCCTATTGGACATCATGAACTGAAAAACTGCTAACAGGGGTGGGGTATGAGGTATACTGGTGTGTGTGTGTGTGTGTGTGTGTCTCAGAGGTAATGTAATGAAGGGCCATGGCTCCATTAAGACTCCTTTCCTGCACAATCCTATCATACCACTCCCAGTGGAGAAAGTGGGAGACAGATGGGGGGCAGACAGAGAGTGGATGAGGAGGCACAAGCAGAGAGAGATGAAAATGTGAAAGGCTGCAGTGAAATCTGACATCCTGGCACATCAGGATCTTAGTGTAAGGACCAGTGGAAACTAGGAGTGAGAGGCATAGAGGCTGAAGGGAGTGAGGAGGAGAGTTATTTAAGGGGAAAATGAAATGAGAGATGAATTGGAATGACAAGACATAACTCGGATAAATGGCAAAACCCAGTGGAGTGATGCTCCGGACAAGGAGAGATGGATGGAAAGCTGAAAAGAAAGAGGGGAAGGCATGCGTTGCAGCGAGGAGCACAATGAAGGGAAAGAGGGGATGATTAAGTTGAGTTGAAGAGGGTTCCTCCTACAAAGCTGAGTCAGAAATAGGTCAAATGGTCTAGTCTTAAACACAAGTCATCTCAGTAAGACTTGAACATTTAGAAAACAGGGATCTGTGTTTGGAGAAATTCCTCATATATTCTTATGTTCTGCAGGATTCAAACTTAAACCAGCCTGTCTCAACTGAAGCCTGGAGGTTCTAAGATTTCATTCATCAATATCAGACTGCAGCAGACATCAGATCCAGTCCTGAATTGATCTCTGCAAAATGAGCACCCAAGTATCCACGATTCAACCACAGGAAAGTGGACTGACAGAGGCAAGCAGTTGACAAATGTGACGCAGTCTCCGTGTCGCTCAGACAGAGGACAAAGCAGAACGCATGAAGCAATAGCTCAACACCAGCCCAGAGCAGAGAGTAAATGCCCAGTGCCAAAGGTTCAGTGAGCACAGAGACAGGGACACACAGCCACTTGGCTAGGAAGAAGCTATTTTTCTCCAGGATAATCACACAAGAGACAGACAGTATTTTTAGACCTGGGAGAAAGAGCCTCACGTCACATGGTGTCCCTTTGTGATTTTTATCCCTTTGTCTCACACACATAGACCTGTTATTTCTTACCTCAGCATTGCCTTTAATTAGCTATACTTCAACTGAAGTTTTTCTTACCTGCAAATTTATATTTTGGATCTCTTACACATTCTCATCACAGAGACCCCAGTAGATTAAAAATTCAGTTTAGTTCACTTGGTTTTCTACTTAACCTCTCATGGCATCTAGCACAACATATAGTCATTTGAAGGAATCATATTTGATGTTTACAGAACTGTGCCAACATACAATGGCGAAGAGTGAAGTTTTGTTGGTGGTTTTCAAAACACTGAAAATTAAATTTGAAAAACTCCACAATAATGTCTCTTCATATAAACAATGTCCTGCTAACTCTGAGTCAGAGACATTGCTTTAAACAATTTTCCTGTAATATGGGAAAAAGTAAGAACTATTCACGTCAATGTCCGCGTATAACCTTAAAAAATCAGGTTATTTTTCTGGAGAAATAGCTTCTGTTGCGTTCAGCAAACAAAACTAACACCATCTAAAGGGCTTGATGCAACACTGAGAAGAAGGTAGACTCTTTTGGAATACAACAGCTAACATTATATGAACAAGCATAATTATGTAACATAAGCAATCAAAATGCACCTTCAAAGCTCTGTTAATCAACATTTTTATGACAACAATAATATGAATGCACATGGGTACAGTGATGAACCTACAAAGACTTGTCATCCAACCTGGTGGCTCTTTTAAGCTTTCTAGCCTCTTAGCGCTCGATGTGATTTTACTGCATGTGTGCTTACTTCATTTTATCACCCACAGTTCCAACAGAAGCACTGCATGATTTTAGTCATAAAGGGTCTCATAAAACCAATGTATAGTACCTCTCCAGCACCAAACTGCAGACAAAGTGGCAGCTATAGCAGTTAAAGAAGAGAGTCAAACCTCTAGCAAGCTAAAGACACTATCATTTAGATAAAGAAACAGGAGGAGGCCCAATCTAGAGCGAAAAGAAGAGTGGGGCCTAAATTAGGATTCCATTTGTCCGATGGCCAACACAGCCGGCCAGTACCGTATATGCGATCGGTGTCCAAACAATTAATTCTCTATTAAAGGCCCAACTTGCGCTTGGGCTAATCACACAGGCGTTCTCTCTTATTTTTGCCTCATCCAACCTCTTTTCAGGACTTATGGACACGTACATATCGTGCTTCATTGGCATCTTGCTCAGTGTTCTGTTGCGACTTACACTGGGTAAATCACAGTACAAAAGAGTGGTAAAGTAATGAGTCCTAAAACCTGGAAGTAGGTTAGCATTTTTGCACTTTAAGGGTGTTCAGTTAAATGTCTGAAATAAGGTTTCAGGTTAAACCATGCTAAAGATATTTAGACCTTTGGATATGCAACATAAAATGCGCCAGTACAAACCCAACTTTTGAACTTTTAAGGTTTTATGTCTCTAATAAAAAGCGGTTGCTAACAAGTGGCTAAATGAGACATCAGTGTTTATCATCTTTGAAAAAACGTAAGACTAGCAATTGATATAGCCATTAAAGCCGCAACTAAATTGATCGATAGAAAATAAATCAACCACTTTTTTGATAATTGATTCATCGATTCATTTTTCAAATATAAAAGTAAAAGAATTGCTGGTTGAAAAAAACGATCAATCAGTTGTTCGTGAAAATAATCATTCGTTGCAGCCCTTATAGCCATGATCACTGGCTAAATTAAGTCAAGCTAACAGGAGAGAGGTTTGCAGAAAAGTAAGCGTGCGAAATCAAATCAGAAGTTGAACACTTCAGGGTGGTGATGTTGAAGTCATGCAAACACAGTGTAGTTTGTTTATAGCTTTTTACTTCGGACGATTTCATTTACGCTTCAATAAACAAACCTGGTGTTCGTCTGTGAATATTACCATACTGAACAAAATGTTTAAGTGTCATAAACTTATGTTCGTCACAGAGCTTATTTTCAGTAATAATCCAAAATCCCATTCAAAAAAAAAAAAAAATTGCCAAGGGAACCAGTGAGATGTTACAGTAGCTTCCAGACTGGCCAGTCCCTTCACCACTGCATGGTGTACTGAGTCTGGTGACCTCACACACCTCTCGGCATAGCCCCACCCAGGTCCAGCAGAGTGGGCGTGTTGTCCTTTTAAACAATGTTAAAGACACTGATGAGCGCTCCTCTTTAACTTGGTATTTTTCCACTTTTGTCTTCCAGTGACCAAATTCTTCTTCAGTTTAGTCTTCACGAATGTCGAGTTCTGCTCTTAGTGAAGGAGGGTGCAGACAAAAAGAGAAACCACAGGCAGACCAACAGTCGAAGCAACCGGTGCAACGATAAGGACACGATCATTCATCACCACTGCCACTTGTAATCGATCAGTGGGGCCAAGTTAGAGGCACTGCTGCTCGGCACTACAGGACTAGACATTGATCTCTGCAGTGATACATGATTCTTCCCCTGCACCACCCAGGTGCCTCAGACAGTGTGATACCTAAACAAAATGTACCTTCAGCTATGCAAAACTGCTCTCCTGACGGTGGATTAAAAAAGAACACATTTTCTTCCATGTGCTTTTTCTAATACATCTGTGAAAGTTGTTGACTTGAGTCCAAAAATGGGCCTAATGAGAATGTAGGAGTGAGCATTTAACAGTTACCAGCACACAAGCCAATTTAGCTGCGAAAGGAAGTTTTCACGAGAGATGTAAAAAACAACAACAAAAGCTTTGGTGCAAAAGATAAGGAGGAAGATTTAAAAGCTGCTCATACTGGTATCCAGATACTTTAATATATGCATACATGTGCATACAGATCGAGACAGTTAACAGTTATTTTCAAACACTCCTCACACTTTACAACTTAACAAAAACATAAAAATTTCTGGGGAAATAAAGTCTCCTTTGCATTTTAACTATAGAGCAAATAAAGATAAGCACACACACACACACACACACACACACAGGCACATGTCGAGCACAAGGTAAACAGAGGAATCTTCTACACAACAACAAAGAGACACAACTCTTCAGATTCCCTCAGTCTAATATTTCAGTCAATCATGAACAGAAACACAAACACCAGTTTGGATTTTCAGAGTGCTGATGATACAATAACTCCTGATTGCATGCATATGCAGGCTAAATGGCCACACCCTAAAAGAAGAGACTAATGTGTGTGTGTGTGTGTGTGTGTGAGTGTATGTAGCACTACAGTCCATTACTGAAATCACATTAGCCTGAGAGAGCGCACCGAGACAGGAAGCAGCCATCTACCATCTCCTGACTCACTTCAACTGAATACACAAACACTCACGTTACATGATCAAATCTGGAGGGTTAAACGAAACATTTGTTGTGGAGTTTACGCTTTATTTATTTATTTATTTATTTATACATTCAAACAAACTTTTGGGTGCTGATGACCCGACTGAATAGATCCAGATGTTTCTGTCAAGTATTAGAAATACATTTTAGGTCATCATGTTGTCCTGTAGACATTTAGACGGAAGGAGATGAGGAAGACGCCGCACGGTGATATTTGTATTTCAGTCCACACATGGGTAGAAGGAGAGCTAAACCAGGCCAGCCTCTGAGTGGCCTGAGAGAGCATGTGGGGACACACCTATATGCTGTCAGTGGTACACACAGGGCATGCACGCACACATTTACCTAGCAACGCATTATGCTGGAACAGAACCACAGGTGGACTTAACATGCAGTGCGTTCACATGTGAGCTTTTATGCCCCACAGACCACCTACTGAAAGAGCCCAGCAGATACACTCCTTGCACTGGGCCTATGTTTCATGTTTCAGGCAGCTGTGTAAATTTGAAAACTCTTCAGAAGTCACAGTCAGGGATGATCAAAAGCATAGGACCCATGTAAGCAGTAATCACTCAGTGGTGCATGAGGTCGTAAACACCGCCTGTAGTAAGCACTGCAAGTGTGATGGTGTTTATTTAAACGGCCACAACAACTGGCACAATTGGCCTATTTGGGTATTATCGCAACCCCCTGAAGCACGTCGCTCTAAGTCTCTTATCAAAACAGATGGTATTTTCTCTGCAGGGAAGCTTATCCTCCCTTGCAGCTAATTTGAACACGATTTAACACCGCATCAGAGAAAATCTGTCAGATGTGCTACAGCACGGCAACGCCTTTGACTGCTCCCCCTGAGCGCACAGCATCAGCAGCGGTTTGGGCTGCTGGTCACACGGCTGAGCGGGCCAGTCAGTGCTGAGAGCGGGCTGCGGACGGACAGACACCCACCTGCCGTATACGGTTCTGGTGCAGCGGCGGTGGAGGTCCACCCTCGGGAGACGTGTTGCTGGAAGAGGCCATTTTCAAGTCACAGTCGGAGCCGCCGCCCCTGGAATGACTTTCTTCGGGGCTTCTTGACATTCTGTCTCGGGCTGGAGGCGACGCGGTCAGCGAGGGTCCGTTTGCCGGTGCAAGGTGGCTCTGTGCGGGCCTCAGAATGAAGACGGCTCGGCGGGGCCCGGAATCATCCTGTGGCGTTAAAGACAGAGCGTTATCAGACGTGACAGAATATAATAGGCTACAGTCTGTCTGGTTCAGGGTCTTCACCAAAACGAGCGCTCCCTCCGTCCAGGGATGCTCCTTGTGTGTGTTGCTGTATGCCTGCGCGTGTCTATGCGTGGAGATGTGAACGCGCCTCTGATGCGCTTCCCCGAAACTCCGCAGGATCAATGCTGCATTCATGGACAGTCAGGAATTTTATGAGCAGATCTTGATTTGATCGATCACTTTGAAAAATATGTTATTTTATTAAAATACAGTTCTCTAAAATAAGATCTGTAGGGGGGCAGAAGCGTTATTCAAAATAAAAGAAACAATTTCATGATGGGTTGAAAATGACTCATGCCTGTTTTGTACCCTTTAACTCTTTGGGCTACTCTTTTGTGCTTTCCTTCTGTTTTTTTTTAACATGGCTACTACATCACTTAAAACTGTAACGACACTGTCAAAGAAGGCTAACTCAGCTCTGATGGGCTCTGAGGAAAAAAAGGTTCTGCTGTATGTAATAAAAACAGACCTGCAACAAAACATTCTGTGACTGCCCCATCCCAATCACTGGCAAGTGAATGCAGCAACAGTGTGCTCCTGTTTTGCTTTTTGCAGCCCCCACCCCTCGGTGCTTCTGCAGCAGGAGCAGCCGCAGCTCTGGAAGTTGACAATGTGGTCAATGATGTCCCACGATTCAGTGACAACTGTCACATTGTTGACACGAACATGAAATCATCGAAGCAGACACACTGGATCGGGTTTGCGTAATGTAATCTCCCTCTTGGTGTTCTTGCGCCCTCACCTTGGCCTGAAAGTCTTCACTGAGCTACAAATCTAATGGAGGTTGACAGGGCAGAAATCAATAACAATGTTTTAGAGACATTTTAACAACAGGCAGGGATGTGCTGGAGGTTGGCAAAATGCAAGAAAACTGTTTGTCCCAGCCAAATAAACTGACCCAAGTTCTTTTTCATAAAGCGTCACTTTGTTTCTATCCTTATTCTTTTACATATCATCTCAATCTCTCCACATACATTTGGTCAATAAGTATATTTCAATGCACAGTAATAGTAGAGAGACGTTATCATACCAAGTTTCGCTGGTCATCCCCGGAAACTTCACAGCTGGATCAACAACCAGGTAGTTGGAACTGGTGCACTTAAAAGCCCACTGTGTGCCAGTTGCTCATTTAATACCTTTCAAACTTGTGAGAGTATGAGCCATGTCCTTCTTTATTATTACATAATCTGATTGTCCTCTCCATTAATTTTGAGGGGTCTGGGTGGAAACTGAACACCCTGATCATTCTGGCTCTTATTGTGCTCACACAGCAGAATGTCCCAAATGAAGTTGTTCCGTCAAAATCTGGGGGCATCCATGCAGCTGTGTGAAATGTACTTGCTGCACACTGGGAAGCAACAGCAATCATTTCTTTTCACCCACTGTGTTCCAATGGGCTCCTTATGTTTCCTGTTTGCTACAACTCACTGCTAATTGTGGTTTTGGAATTGTTCCTAGAAATAACTTCCCATTTGAGCACTATTAAGTTTACAGGTCAAAGAAACTGCACGCATGACACATGTGGAATCTAAAGCTACAGGCTGAAAGTTGTACCTTGAGAAGCATTTACTGAATCAGTTTGGACGACTGCTGACTGAATGCTGAATCACCCACGGGATACTGTTACTCAACTGTATAGTATATATGGATACATCTTTTCGGAGCACATGCAATGACGCTATTTCTCTTTTTTTTAAATGCAACACTGCCCTCTGCTTTTATTGCATGGTATTACACTCAAAACACAACATAGTCCCACGTTTTGTAAGATTGCCTAAATGGCTTTGGCTGAATCGGCTGCAGAATACATCCGGTCTGAATGATCTAGATTTAAAAATGGAACTAAGGTACAACAAACATTATGATGTAAACTCAAGATTAAAAGAATTGATCGAGATCACCCCGGACACAGAAGTCAGACGGGTAAAAATATAAAAATACTTTATTTGACATCTACCTTTTACAAACAAGATATCATTGAACTGGTTCCAATCAATGACAGCAGCACAAAAACCACCAAGAAACATTAACAATAACGAACAACGGAAGACAAGGACAAATGGTGGAGAAAAGCTTATGAGAACTAGAACTGAAGTGTACTTCTGAGTCTTTTTTATCGTGCCGAGAGCTGGTCCAGGTCGTCATGGCTACGGCTGGAGAGGTGGGCCTCCAGAATCTCACCAAACAAATTTCTTTTCAGCAAGCTGTAGGCCATGGGCAGAAGCTGCTTGACAACCTTGTGGAAATACTGGGGAGAGCCAGAAAACCAAGATGAATGATGTATTTCTTTTAACTACAATATTAGTGGTGTTGAAAACATTCATGCTTTTGCAAGGCCTAAAGCAGTGTTTCCCAAATATTTTCGCAACTAAATCCCAAAAATCAATAAGTCTTTGTGTCAGAATCTTTTTGTCTATGTCTGTCACGTCCCATTAAATCCCCCTTTAGAATACCTTAAATTTATTTTGTGAAAATCGGGACACATTTTAAAAAACATCTCATTTGGTTTAACCACTGTCACTTTCTGTTCAATCTGTGCAATAAATGCCTGCAAATTCAAGAGCACCCATAACAATGACTATGAGACACATACAGGAAACTCTGTGCAGTACTGAGAACAATCTGAAAAGAGATTCATTCACCGAAACATGTGTTTACACGCAGGAAAATACCCACATCTCACTGTCTGAATAGCTGGTTTCATGCAGTACTATATTCATGAAATGGTCAGGAAGCAGAAAAAACAGTGAGCCTTAAAAAGTTAAATCTTTTAAACACTCACTGCGTTGAAAGGCAGTAATGCACC
The DNA here is from genome assembly GCA_029874875.1 of Naso minor. NCBI lineage: Eukaryota > Metazoa > Chordata > Actinopteri > Acanthuriformes > Acanthuridae > Naso > Naso minor. Next base: position 14,352,658 of record JAQFJB010000019.1, read on the forward strand.
ACTTTAAAGACTCACATGGGATCCGTAACAGAAGAGGTCTATTCCTAGCTCATAACCCATGCCGTAGTCACACTCATCGTTGGCGAACTGAACAAACGTGATCATCTCCTGCAGAGGTCCAAAGGCTTTGACGCGCTCTTCATCATTTTGGGCTTCAGCGATTGCCTTGCAGATCTTTTTGAGACCAGCTGGATAATGAGTAGGGAGGAAAATACAGTCATCGCTTAAAAGAAAATATATAGCTTGAATTTAATCCATTATGTAGGTCTTTAAACCATGCTGACATTAGAACAGCATATGGTCATCACTTATCATGTCCTTGTATGCAAAGTATCGCAAGAGTTGACCTTCAATTAATCACAAATACACCACAAACATACAATATTTTCACAGGCACCCCGCAATTCAAAACAATGATCTGTTTTCTGTTGTGAAAAAATAAAACACCCCTTCATATTTTCAGTCTACACAAAAAATCCAACTTGTGCGTCACACTAGATCCTGAAATACCTTTAACAATAGATCAATCAGATCCTATAGACACACACAAGAAACGTGGCAAAGACACCTTCAGTGAAATTCAAGAGTTAAGCACAATATAAAAGCTCACCATCTGTTTCTGGTAGTTCTCTGTATCCTACGTCATTCTTGTCAACAGGTACAACGATGCCAGCACCGTGGAACGTCTTGGTGACCACCTAAGGTGTGAAAAGAGGTTTTTTTGTTACCTACAACCTGGTGCACAACACTGGTCAGTAGGGTTGGGTTGTAATACGGTAGAAAGGTATACTGGGGTATTTTTAAAAAAGCAATCATTGTTTGTCTTTTAACATGACGGCACACACCGTTTGCTTCATTGTGTATGTTACCTTCTTGTCCCTCTGCTTCATGCCTTTGGTCTTCTGCTCTAGAGACAAGCCCAGCGTCTCCGCCCTGTCTCTAAGCTTTGCCTCCAAGCTCTCCACAGCCTCTCCCTCTGCTTTCTTGCCGCCCCTCTCTTTCCTCCTCCTCGACAAGAACTGGCTGGAGGAGGGAACAACAGTAGATTAGATGAACTGCATGCAAGGACAAAGAAGTTTTACTCAGTAA
>JAQFJB010000019.1:14363477-14373710 GCA_029874875.1 Naso minor
AGACAAAAGTTTAATTTATGTTAAGTGTTATGCTAATTTAAAATGGACTTTGTTCATTTTATCATGCATGAGCACAATTTGAAGAAGTCTCTCACAATCAAGTAAAAAAAGATGCAGAAAAAAATCAAGCACATGGTTCTCGAATGAGGCGCCTGATTCAGCTAATCAAAGATTCGGTGAGTAATTTAAAGGTCAGAGGGTATCATCAGTGCAATAGCTCATCATGTACATTGCTGAAATGTCTTGAACATTAAAACAATAACGTTATGTGAATTTATCATATCACAGGTTCTAAATGTCATTATACAGTATACCTCACAGTGCCACATGCTACTCTGGGGTGTGACCCTGAAAGCCCAGGATGTACAGCAGTAAGGTGATGTCTGTGTTGGACTGAATTGTGCGACTTTGGTCAAGATTGGATTGTTTACAGTGGAGTGCTTTGTTTTCAAGTGACCTTGGCCCTGATGGGATTTATTGTAAGTGGTCCTGATGTGTACTTTAGCAGGTAGAGTAAAAAATCCAGTTCAAAAAGGTGAAAAATATTAAGTCTCTTTGCACTCTGACAAGTACTCAACAACAATTTCACTGTGTAAACCTTCAACTCAAAGAAAAGAAGAAAACTGTCACGTTCCACTCGTCTGCTCTCTCATTCTTTTTTTCATCCCTACTGTCCTTTTGGTTTGAGAATAACTGTTTTTTTTTAACGTTTCAGCCTGTGGGCTCCGTCTTTACTGTTAGCCAGCATTTTTGAATGCAGACACAATCTTGCACTGATTGTTTAAACAAAGTGTACAAACACAGCAAACTCCACAAAAACATGGTTTACATGGTGACAGGCCACCTGAAGCATTATGTAAGTCCCAGGGCTCAGTCCTCCAATGGTGAGCTGTAGATTAGAGCAGGTCATCTGAAATCGCATCATAACCACCACTACACATAAGCAGTGCGAGGATTTGTGTTCAGGAGCACAGCAGCAGCAGCATGTCGCCATTACTCAATGCTACTAGCGTGTATATGTATCATACTTTAAATCTAACAATACAAAAAACATAACTCAAATGAGGTGAATGAAAGGAATGTGCATTAATAAAATAATGGGAAATCGGACAAAAATGTGTTGGGTGGATCCTTTATGTCTTTGTGTCTGTGTTTAAAAGCATGCCATTTTAAAAAGGTCATTCAAACTCATATATCCAAAGGTGGTCTTGTTTAAAAGACAAGTACTTTAATGGGCAATACACTCATTTCTAAATACAGAACACACTCAAAAATTCAAAGTAAATGGACTCAACATAAACAACAGTCATTCTTAGGTAGAGAATCCAACTAAATGTTGATCACATTATAGCTTTTCATGCACTGTGAGCTGTTATTTACGATTCTAATGAAAAACATTTTATCTTGTTTGTAAATCATAACTGAATAAATTCTTTTTAAATTGTATAATTCCCTTTCAAAGTAGAAGCACTTTCAGAACCCAGAGAGAAACACTTAATACTTCAGTTGACCCGCAAGATTCAAAGTCTCTAAAAAGGCACACTAAATTACCAGATTTTTGTGACATCGAGGCAATGTGAAGGCACTCTCGTCTGTAAGGCAAAACAATTTATTTCAAATATTCCATCTGCTGAGCCTCTATTTCTACGGAATGAACACTGTTCAATGTTTTGTTGATATCACCAAAATAAGCCTTTTATTTTTTAAAGCAGTCATTTACATTTAATTTGACGTATGTTTCCCAGAGAATTATGTAGATCGTGAAGATTAGTGATGTCTTTATTTAAAAAATTACATTTATGAATCATCCTTCCCAGTTAGTTGAACTGAAAAGCTGCAAGGTTTGGCCAAACACTTTAAACCAGAAACAATGCATCATCCACAATGAAGGTTTTGGCCTTATTTGATGTGTGAATGAGTAATAAAAACCAAGAAACTGAACTGAGACTGCAGATGCACTGTTTGTGAGATTACAGCTACGCTGTAAACATAGAAAACAGTCTGATGTTGGCTTTCAAAATGCCATTTAAAGAGAAAATTTGTTTGTTTTGTTTTTTTTATATGCAGTTGTATGCCTTGTGTCTTAACTGCTGTAGATAAAGGTCAGCTCGCCCTCTGTCTGGAGAAGCAGATGCACCGGCAGGACACAGAGCATATTACTGTTATAATTGGTAGTGTGGTTGAGGTAATGTATGTAAGGTATGGAGTGTACATGTAAAGGGACATATATATTTTAGGTGGTTGATCTTTTTGGGGGCTAAAAGATGTTTTGCTGTTGGTACCGCTTACAGCAGTCCTATGCTTTGTTTCCTGCTGGTGCATCGTGCTGCCTCTCCACACAGAGAGCAAGTTGACAGTTATCTACATGAGGTAAGACATCGACTGGACAAAAGTGCCTCATACAACCCCATGTTAGAAGAGCCCTTTATTGTGCATTGTAAAATACTTTCATTATTAAAAATAAGAGTAAGACCAGAATGTTTTAAGACCAAAAAGCTAGCAAATCTTGCTGACAGAGCCAGAACTATACAGTATATTAGGATGCACAAACCATGTAATAAATATCTATCAACAAATAAATACATAAATGTACTTTTAAAAATGCATTAATACACACACACACACTCTCATACAGACACACACACACACACACACACACACACACACACACACACACACACACACACACACACACACACACACACACACACACTGTACATGCAAACATATTCTCCATACACGTAGGAAATTCCTTCTCTCCAAAGCAGCAGCAACGCTCCTCTATTAGAGATAATTGTAACAATATTTAACAAATGCGGAGTTTCTCAGGGCATTTAAAAGTGGTCACAATCCAACGTAAATATCTCTGCATTTTATCTGGTGCCATTAAATTAAAGGCTTTGCTCTGTTCTTTAAAACAATACCGGAGACTGAAAAATATGACTGATCAGGATTTGAAATGATTTGTGTCAAAGATTCTCAAGACAAAGTTGGCATCTGACCATTCCTGAACTACTTTAGAAGTGCCTGAACTAAGACTTTAAAATGTTTGTAAACTCGTGCAATGAGAGGACATACCAAACACATACAACCATTTCAAGGCTTCCCAAACTGGGGTTCACAGCTCAAACATGCCCAGTTACAAGTTCAAATCTGACCTGTCTTCTGTATCCAGTGAAAAATCGCTGTCTTTTTGTGAGGTGAAAATTCTCTTAAAATGTGTAGGACCAGTGTAGGATGAAATATTTTTCATAATCCAAGCATGGCAGGCAGATAATCACTTTGTGCAGGAGGACAATAAATTTTGGAAACTTGTGTTTCTAGTACTAATATACATTTGACCAGTACAATACAGTAGATGTTCGCTTTTGGCCTCTGGCCCGCTATTAATTTCAGTTTTTGCCCTCCAAAGGAAAATGTTTGAGCAACCCTGTCCAAGGTGCTGTGACTTTAACATCTGAGCTGATCCTTGTTAGATCAAATTGTAAACAATACTATAACTTACATTAGTAACCTGATCACATCGCAAGAAAAAGAGAACAAAGTGACTCATTATTACTTCAGCTTCACTGCCTTGCTGTCTTTCTTCTCAGGGAGTGATTTTTGCTGACAGGAAGGGTGAAAAGAAAAAATCAAATGCAAACTTCAGGGCTCTCATTGTGGTGCGTCTCCAGTCTCTCTCTATTTTCACTTGTCGGCCTCCAGTCAGAAGTGAAGACACACAGTCCAGACAGTTGACAGCTTTCAACTCGAATGCTGGAGCTTTAGCTCCGAGACGGCCCTCCAGCTTTGTGCTGAACTCCACCATGTTTCCAGGATTTAGGTTTAGCAGAACTTGTCTGAACTCATGGCTGGCCATCAGGATTATATCCCCGGCTGGGTCCTCCATGTTTACATCCCCGATCATCCCCACTGTCACCTCAAAGCTGTAGCTGTCAAAGCCCTTGACATGGCAGGTGTTTTTGGCCAGAGCCTTGATCTGACACAGCTCCTCCTCTTCTTGTACGTGGAGCAGAGTAGGCAGTGAAGTGGGTGAAGTGGTGGTTGATGCAGAACTGGATACCAGATTTGCAGCTGTTAGGTTTGCAACTGTTGCATTCTTTGGCTCACATTTCGGATACCTCTCTCCATACAGGCAACGCAGCCAGTCTCCCATGAACACAGGCAGCATATTGATGACTGATTGGGCCCCATTCTCTGTCTCGGCCACACGGACATGCTTGAAACGCCCAGTCCAGGTGACTCTGTGTCCCTGCAGGTGACTACAAAAGATCTGTGTCTGAGCCATGCTTTTTGTTTTCCAAGCAGGCGGCCCACATGCTTGGCTGTATTGGCTCCAAGACAGGGTGGAATTGTACACCTTCTGCCCCTCTGCGTAGTACACATAGATAGAGAAGAAGAGGATCACCATGGAGATGCAGAGTAAGATGAGTTTAACCGGGCCGCGGTGGGTCAGAGAGCGGAGGACATCCAGAATAGACATGCTGAACCGCGTCCACAGCCGCAGGGTGACAGGGATTGCACAAACTACCAGGGTCACAATCATCTTTGTTAGTTCCTGCTCTAGGAACCACTTGAAGATCTGAATGAAGAGCATGGCGGCAAGGCCAAAAGTCAGAACAGGCAGGGCAAACAGGAGGAGGAAGTAGGCCACACAGGTGCGCATAAGACCCACAGCAGAGGAACTCTGGAGGAGAACCACTGAGAACTCGCACCACATGAAGCACACCAGGTATGGGACCAGGAAGCAGTAAATCCCCCTGAAACCACGCATCCTGGCCATGCTGCAGTGAGAGAAATGAAAATTAATAAGTTGAGGACATCAATTTATTAATACATTAAAAAGCTTAGATGGATGAACAAATCAAGAGTCTTAACTGGTGTTCAACAAACACATATAATGGCCCAAACGCTCCTCCTCACCTGAAGAACAGATAGAACAGGTAAACATAGAGGAGGCAGGGAAGACTGAGCTTCAGCACCACTGACTCCCCCAGTGGCAGTGTGGCGAAAGTGTGTCCCAGGAAACGAAGCAATATCATATTCTCTGGCAGGAACTGGGTCAGGCAACACAGCGATGATGCTACCTGGTATACAGAGAAGTACAGTCATAAACTTTGAGAGGACTGCTTCATGTCAAATTTAATCCTGTCAGATTGAAACACATTAAAATGACACATTTCTGCATGTTTAAAGGATATTTAAAGTCATTGTCCATTGTCTTCCACAGCTGTCATTTAATTTCAGTATTTAATACACTATCTAAGACTGTAGCTGTAATAAAACATACAAAACTTTGATTCTAATTATTTAATCACACATGATGCCAATTTTTGAGCCCCCTGACCTCTATGACCATTGCTTGGCGTGCATATGTCGCAGCAGTGGGACTCAGGCTCTTGTAGCTGACAGCAGTGAAGAAGATGGCCACAGTGGAAAGCTCGGAACAGGGGATCCAGCCCTTGTCAGCGACAGGGAAGGAGAAAATGACGAAGAACACTGACAGGATGAAATAGAGGTACGGTTCCAGGTTGTTCCAGCCAAAGTTGGTCTCCGCCTGCTCCACATCCAGGCCAGGTTCAAAACGTATCAGCAGAGAGGTCAGGGCTCTGAAGTTCTCCCAAGCCTGTGAAAAATAAGGGAAAAAAGGAATGTGGTCGGCCGAAGAAAGACATTGCAGAGAGTAGTAAAATATGATAAATTCTAAACGTTTAAACAAAGCACGTGCTGCAGTTTAACATCCATAAGTCATTACCAGTGCTAATGTCAATTTTAAGACATCATCATCAAATAAATGTGCTGCTTTGTATGAGTTTCCTACACACAGTTGATTAAGGCAAAAAGCTTAAACCAAATGCACATGTCAACATTTTGAAAACACATAAATATGCAGCAACACAGTGTTATCATTGAAAAAAGGAATTCGCCAACTGCACTCACCTTGCTGCTCTGGAAAACACGCAGCGTGCAGATAATCATGGAGATGAAGGAAAGGTAGAAAACAAGCAAAGGGATGACAAAAGCGAACAAGTCAATAGTCAGGTTGCTGACAATGAAGAAGAAAATAAGTGCATTGACGTGATGTGTTGGGATGACTGTGCTCAGCCACTGGACTCCGGCCCGCGACGCCCAGTCCACCAGGTGCTCTTTCATCTCAACAATGGCGTGCAGCGGGTACTGCAGCATCTAAAGTGAAGAGAGACAGGAGAAATTGCAATGCGAAACCAGGGAAAAGATTAAAGAATTTGGTGATTTAGCAAGAGTAAAAAAAATCCACAACAGTAAACATTTAACAGATTTTAAAGGGGGATATGAAAACCAGAATGATCTGTAATAATAGACTTGACTAAGATACCATTAAGCGAGACTTCATGTCCATGGCTTTTTTTATGGCCCCATTTTGCTTAGAGTGCAGCATTATCCCACTTCGACCGAAACCCCAAGAGCTTCTGTGGGCCCTCCTGTATCCTGACGGGACCAGCTCAGCTTTGGACTTCAACACAATTACACAAACAGTTACTGAAAAATTATAATTATGAATAAAATGGCACTGGTGTCCTTATGATGACAGATTTTTCTATTTGAACTGTTCTGGTTTTTTACCTCCATATCACTATGATGAGGTGCAGGGCTCTCTGTCTCGTCTTTGACCTGGCTGCCACTCTGGGGTACAGAGGGGGCAATACCTTCCGCATACTTTTTAGTCATCTCAACAAAATCATCCAGGTCCACCAAATGTGTGGCTGAGAGGACACGGAGCATGCAGTTTAACAAAAGGAAAAGCTATCTTTGTTTCTGTCTGTCTGTCTATGGCCGGATACTTACAATCTTTGCTGACCATGCTCTCCAACACTTTCTGTGTCTGGCCTGAAGTTGGGCAAGAAATCCTGCTTGCAGTGCCACCTATTGGTGAGGAATGACCACAACACTGTGAGTTAGTTAAAAAGATTCCCCAGAGGCCAGCATGTAATGTAATATCCTCCACCATGAGAGCTGCAAATACTAAAATCACAAAGGGGAATATATGATTTCCTTAAAAGCAATGGCAGCTAATATAACAAGCATACCAGGCAGTCTGTGGAGCAACAGACTGGATTGCTGTCACAATTTAAAAAACTACTCGATGTGGTGTTAATGGTGTCTTTATCCACATGTCTGTGACTGTATATGTGTGAACCTTACCATGCACTGCATTGACCTGGCTGACATTTTCCAGCATCTCAGCCACAGCCACCTTCTTTTTCCTCTCTGGGTTGAGTTTCCAGTACATCATCATGGCGGCTTTTCGCACCGCCAGCTCAAACTTACTCTCCGTTGACAACTTGCGCACATCTGCCTCATTCTCTGGAGTGATTCCTGTTGAAGGATGACAGGCAAAGGAACAGCTAAGGAACTATTTTACACATGCAAAAAGGCAATTATGCATGGAATGAATTCAGCAACACGAACCTTTTTTCTGAATCCAACACCGCTGCAGTGTTCTCGCTGCATCTTTTCGTCCTTGTTTAGCGGCTTTAACCAACCAATTAACAGCCAAGCAATTATTTAGCTCTGTATCCTTCTCTTCAGCAAGAAGCAAATAGTGCTGACCCAGCTGAAAGACAGAAGAGAGAAGATTAATTTTGCTTGTGTAGCCATGGCAGAACTTCAAAGTACGATCAGACATAAAGTTCACCTTATTTATTGTGCTATATGTACGCATGCATGCATTTGCAGTATGTTTTATTCTTATGAGCTATTACACTAAGTCACAATGACTGACTATTTTTGACTGACTGACTATAATTTGTGCTTTCTGCCTCCAACTTAATACAAACCATTGATATATCAAAATCAGCAGTAACTTGTGTTTTGAGAAAAGTATCAATATTTTGGACAATCTTCAAACCTCACTGGTTCTTGGGCATTTTTTCTATGACAGTAGTTTCAAACAAAAAAGTTCTCAGTGATGTTCACAAACCCAGTGTCAGATGACTACACAACCCATAAATCTTTGTCCCTGTGGCCACCGGGGACTCCATCATGACTATTTACCAGGGGTAGCAGAGGCCCCAGTAGCATATCAGGTGGCTGTTTTCTAATCTTAACCTTCATTTCATAACTCAAGTCCCTCACAGTTATCATCAAGTGTTTCTATTTACAGGAGATGAGTGTGTGTCTACAACTTAGGTGGCTCAGCATTAATATATTCCCGTCTGTGTCTATGTTTGTTAGACATAAAACGCAATCTCATAAACTTTCTTAACTAGCAAACATTTCAATGGGAAGAGTAGCCGAAACATCTAAATACTCCTAATAATAATGTAAAGAAAAGCAGCTGCAAGAAACGGTAAATTCTACTTGTATGTGTAGAACTTGCGTTATGATGTGTAGCTTGTCTATTATGATATACAAGACACCATTAGAGGATCTGACCCATTCCTCCATGAATTTTAACCAATGACTGTCCTGATGTGGTCACATATTTTGACATGTTCACCTACACAAAACCCTTGTAGTTATTTAGGAGCTTCGTAGGTGCAAATACATGGCATGTAACATGGGAAAGTTCAAGCCATAGGCTATAAGCAGCTGCTTAGGAATTTACCCTTTCAGTGCTGGAGAATCTTAAAAGTCTGGGTTGGTCTCCAGACCCCTTTACTTCTGCTAGAACCTCTTTTTACACTTGTACTGTACTTGCTGGTAAAGAACAAGAAGGAGAGGAAATGAAATTTACTTAATTGTACAATTAAGTTTGTTGTTGCAATGCACTGTAATAATGTTCCTAATGGTTTGTATGCGTGACAGTATTTCGGTGTATCATACTGAAGCCTGGGATCATCTTCCAGCTGGCCAAAAAAAGGCATATGTTCACAGCCAGACTAAGTCAACCAGCAGGACTGCAAACAATGCCAAGTGCCAGTCTGTGTGAATGTGCTTTCACTTGCCCGGGTCTGAGCTCTGGCATCTCCAGCCTCTGCCCTCTCCTTCATCTGGTCTACAGACAAGTCTTCTTCTGGTTCGTCATCTGGCGGAGGAAGAGATAACTTTAATTTTCCATCTCAAATGAATCAGTAGATAACATTACACCCTGTGTAACAGTATAACTTTGAAGACAGTATAACTTTGAAGAAGTCTTGCGACTGTGCTGATTTTTACACACACTGTGTTCACAGCCAGCAATGGACAAATCCCACTGTAACATGAGAATAACGAGAAGTCAGAGATGGAGCACATGTGTGTGTGCATATTGAAGATGTCTGTGTATTGGTCAGTCTATGTAGATATCCTGTTACAAGGCCTCAGAACTCTATTAACACCATGCCCAGCTCCTATGTCACACCAATACTTGTTGATTGCATAAAGTTTAATTACTGTTACTGTCTCCTTGGTGTCCTTTCAGCGAAGGAGTTCAGCCTCAATGCAAAGTCTTATTTTAAATGTCAGTCTTTTATACACAACAAACTTACTAGTTCGCTTGTTTCATGTGCAGTAGCTCTAAAATATAATAAATGCAAGGTAAAATTACTGATAATGCCAAATAATGCCAGAAAATAAATGGAGTTTTCAGTAACTATATAACATAAAAAAATCAGATTAATTGGATGTGGCACCCAAATGGAAACCCACAGGGCTGAAAAATGAAACTAGAAGTGTCAAACACTGCAGATCCTCAAATGGCCACAATCAAACCCCACAGACCCCACACATCAAACTGAACTTCATGGTGACACCTAGTGCCGCTTCATGGTGGCACTATGTGAAACGTGAAGGGATAATCAAAGTCATTATGATTCATTGTCTTCAATCATAAATACCTGCAGAAAATTTCATGGTAATCAATCATTGTTGTCTAGATTTAAGTTTGGAGAGGTGACTGACCATTAGGCCAGCACTGCCATCCCTATAACTTTGCTGCTAGCAGGACTAAAAAGGCTCACTAGGTATGTGTGACATGCATGGCAAAAAGGGAAGATATGCAGAGCTATTGGTCTGCATGTTATCTTCTCTTAACCTGCCAATCATACAGTAAGGGAGACGTGGTAATGTATACTTGTTTTCTCTTTTTCTTTTTCTTGAGCAATAACCTACATATGGTTTATCAATTTGGGAATTAAATGTTTAATTTGTAATTTAACTGAACCGTTGGATTATATAAATATTTGTATTTATTCGAACTTTATTCAATTACTCAATAACTAATTATGTTTTTCTATTATTCATTTTTATATTTGTATGACACCTTTTATGCTG
>JAQFJB010000019.1:14411565-14428403 GCA_029874875.1 Naso minor
GTAGTGAGATGGGGTAGGGCTGAAATCTTTACCTAGGTTAAGGTAAACGACACCACTCGTTACATCAGCAGCAGCCACGACGGCATATACATAGCACGACAGCGAGGGGCCGTAGATTTCCACAATGCCAGTGGTCATGTTATCAGTTGCGTGGGCTGTTATCATCATACTCCCTTTCATGAATACACGGATAAGAAATGGGGTGAGTAGAAGACGTCTTCGACACATTATAAAGCTGGTGGATTTCTGTAAGATATGTCGATTTTGGTCTCCCCCTACGTTTTGAGTCTGCATCTGAAAACTCTCAGTTTGGAGGGCGGTTTGGAGGGCTAGATCATCACTCCCCCTCGGTCCTCAAAAGAAATGGGACACACTACCCTCCGCGGGTACGCGCAAAGCAGAGGGTAGGGCTAAAGGGTAGAGCCAAGGGGGGGAATTGGGACAGGGCCTTTTTTGCATGCAAACAGAGTGAGAATGATGTGCATTCTCTATAACTGATCGCAGCTCAAAAACCAGCAGTTTATGCCATTTTAGATACACCCTAACATGTTACTGCCAACATTTAGCATACTAAACATAAACTGAGTAAATTTATAACAACTAATTTTCTCGACTGTTTGACTAAATTGGCTTATTTAATGCTGATATCTATCTTTAAAGTATATTTACGATGAAGATCCATTGAAAGTGTATGTTTCTTTATTGATATTTGATAGAGTGGATGCAGCCATAGTAACTGATATACAGTAAGCTGTTCAATGACCTTCAAACCAAACAGCTCATAGATTTTAATTACATTTCTTGCCTTCTTGCTGTTGTTTATTAAAAATGTAACAGACTGTGACAGAAGGGATTCAAACGTTTTAATGATTGAGAATGAGAGATGATATTTTGTAATACTGCACAAATATTTATCAGTCATGATGCTGTTAGTCTGATCGCATGTTGGCGACCAGCACTGCAAGTAATGGATTATGGTTTCATCTTTCTTTACCCAGCATTCTACTCACACTTTTCTCTGTGTTGCTGCACGTTTGTATAAAAAGCAAACTGGAAGGAAGGAAAGATTTTTTTTTTATAACTCCCTGATGATTTTGTGCTGAAACAGAGAGAAGTCAGACAGTTTTATGAGCCTGATGTCAATCAAGCAGACACCTGACATCCTATTTGTAATCACTCCCTTCAGACACCTGAAATTTTCCTAACATTGACTGAAGGGTGCAGCTTTGCAAGTTAATATCCCTGCCAGCTGTCCTTCACAAGTAATTCCAACCGGTGGACACATAACACTCAATGCCAAGCATCAATATTGTTAAATGTGATTAACTGAAAACCACTGCAACCGTTAAAAAAACTAATAATAAAAATTTGTTTATCAGCAAGTAAAAAACATTATTCAATAAGTGAACAAATATTGTTTACAGGATATTTTAAAATAGCTTTCAGGAAACTGTTCATCAATGCATCTAATTTTTAATACAGGGTTGATGTAACGTTCTAATATCACTATCATCAAATTATGTCACCTCTTCCTGTTTCTCATAATGTGATAGGTTATTTACTATCCAAAAATAATTGAACTGATAAAGTGTCAGTCTGCGGCATATCACAGCTATAACTGAGCAGGATATGTAAGGTGATATTGCACTATGCTACCACACACACAGTGAAAACTAATATGCTTTTGTTGACACCACATGGGCATGGTCCAGACTTCATATCTGGAATGCTGATCAGTCAAAATGACCTTTGCTTCTGCTCTCTGGTTTTGACTCCGTTTAGAAACCATGTTGTGCTAATGCAACCAGCAAATGTGTATGTGCTTGTGTATGTGCTCATACTTTTGAGGATGGAGTGAGTGTTGGATTGAATAAGCAAACTCAATAACTGCGAGTCCATTAAACTTCAGATACTATTGAAAAGAAATGATTTCGTATCGACTCTTGTGTTCCAATAATTGACTGGTTTTAAAGCAGGATTGCTGTCACTTTGTACGATTAAGCTGCCATGTAAAGATGCTTTCAATTGAGACACCACATGGATCGATTCACACAATGGTATAATTCATGTATTCAAAGTCAAAGGTTAATGTGGCTCCACTGATGACGTGTCATTACTTGCATTCAGATTAATGGGAACTGTTCCTTACCACTCTGTAATTTTAACTGTGTTTGATTCTCACATCCTTCCCAAATGTCAAGTTTTATCATTCCCGCGGAATTTTTTTGCAAACACCTTTAGTGTGAACCTCATGATGGAAAATCACATGAATATCTTGGGTGTTTTTACCTAACACTTTTTCCATCGCTTTTCTTCTTTGCTTTGCCAACAGGGCCAATTAATTTAACTAAACTAAACTAAATTAAACCTCGCCCAGGCTATTAAGTAAACTGGTCATATTTCTCTGCTCTTAGGTTACGTTTGAACACAGATCTCATAACTGTTTGCGAGAAAATCTTTTGAAACCTTTTGCTGTTGACTGCTAAGTTATGCATCAAAGGCAGCGAGGAGGAAAAACAGTGAAATATGCTGACAGAAAGCATCTCACAGGGGCTGTGTGAACAGGACAGATGTGTTAACAATTCATTTGACGATGATATATTTACACTGGTTATTTAAATATAGAACTGATCTAAAACTGTATTTGAGACCTTGCACTGCAGCGCAGTGACGTGTGCAGTGTTGGAATGCAGTTTCCTGAGGCTATGCTGAAAAGAGCAGACATCCTGTTTACACAGTGTACCCATTAGGTCAAGCAGACAGGTAAAGGCAAGTGTCCGGAGACCAAGTGAGTGACAGATGATTAATAAAACAAGCGTTACCCGAGTGAATGAGAAAAAAAAAAGAGACAAAGAAATGACCAAAAGTGCTGTTAATCAGTGTCTGCAGCCGAGTGAAATGTTGAAAGAAGATAAGGATAGACTTGTAGAACTCTCCATGACCACAGACTGCCTGAAGTGGAAATGAAGAGACAAAGAATGCCATTTAGGGGAGAGACAGTGGACTGTTTCGGTATTTGCAGAATGCAGAAATTGGTTTTGAGCAGGTTGGAACTTAGCTCGAGAGGGGGATGAAGCAACCTGAGTGGCATTTTTTCTGCTGTCTGACTCGTAGGTGTTGATGAACCAAGCTGCCTTGTTACCACAAGAAAAGCACACACAGCTTCCATGCAGATGTGTAAATCCAAACATCAGGCACACCTTGCTTGTGCTCACACTTGCAGATGTGCTCTTACTTGCAGAAACGGCACATTCATAACTATGCAGCATGTATGTTGCAGTGGGACCACCTCTGCAGTAAGAGCAATCTCCCCACCTCCATGCTTCTGCTTTCCCCTGTTTTTTTCCCTCCCATATTTCTCTGCTGCCGCTCACCCTTCATTCACTCTCCCCTCTCTCATTTCCCTTTCTCTGCTCTCCTCTTCTCTTTCCTCTTGTATCCCTTTTATTCTGCAGACCCCCCCCTCATGTCTTGCCCTTCCCCTCACTCTTTCCTCTGTCTTAGTCTCCCTCTCTCTGTTGCTCCATCTAGAAGCAGGTGATGTAGAAGGGTGCTCAGCAGTATCTGACTATCAGGCCTGACTCTGTGAGAGGAATGATAATCATTGTGCTGCACTGCAGAGAGAGAAAGAAGAGAGGGAGCAAGGGAGAGACAGAGAGAGAGGAGGAAGGGAAAGGGGGCATGAGGTAGAGGGAAAGGGGGGGCAAGTGCGGCAGTAGGAAAAGGGGGGTAAAATATAGCAGGGAGCAGGCCGAGGGGAGGAGGGTGCAAGAGAGTGGGACAAAGAGAGAGTGGAAGACAAAGAAAGAAAGAAAGAAAGAATGAAAAAAGAAAGAAAGAAAGAATGAAAAAAGAAAGAAAGAAAGAAAGAAAAAAGAAAGAAAGAAAGAAAGAAAAGGCTTACAGAAATTGAGCACTGCTTTAGTAACATATACCTCCTGTGTCATGCTCCCTCTTTACCCTCAAACAAACACTTTCTCCTTCCTTCAGTCCCCACATCTGTCCCCTACTGCATACACACTCTCACACACACACACACACACACACCTCTGACAACACCACCCTTACCACCACAATAGCTTGTAATACAGCAGCCCCGCGGTACGAGGGAGAGCCTTAGCCTTGTGTCTGAGCACCAGAGAACATTAACTGCAGCAGCGAGGTCATCTGATCGGCACTATGCGGTCTCTCTCTCTCTCTCCGCACGCTTCTTCACACTGCTGCAGTCTGCTGCCAGCCCCCCTGTGGCCACTGGTGGAACTACCAGCTGGTACACCTCTCCCGATAAATAGTTTTAGCAAAGTTCAATGTATGTATGTAATTTGCGGAAGCTCTGCGGCCATAAATCACTTTCTCTTGCTGGTAGCAATTAAAGCCAAACTCTGCGGCCACTGCTCATTATCTATGCCCTAACTGGTTACTCTGAGCGTGTGGGTGTGTGTACTTCATTTGTAGACGGTGTGTGTGTGTATTTGTGTATAGTAGTAGAGAGAGAAGAGAATGCTTCTCCCCATGCAGGTCTACTGCGTCGCCATCCACCACAGCTTTGTTACCATCAAGCTGTCCACTCTGGCATTGAGCTTTTTCCCTTCTCCCTGTCTCCATCGGGGCTCTCCACCCTGCAGATACACACTGAAAATCACTGACTCTATTCACAGCATCGGCCCTTTGAAATGTTTATCCTTTTGTGTAGCTGTGGCTGTCTATGGGAGGGGGGACAAAACCAAAACAAAAGCTCATAGAGTGAGATGTAGAGCGAGGCTTACCAGACAAATGCCCCATGATTTAGATTAGCTCCTTTGTTGGCGTGTTTGTGTCCATGTGTGTGTGTGAGTCACTTTCCACCGCAAGTCTCTAAAACAGTTATCTCTTATACTATCCATGACGGCAGTCATTGTTAACAAAGATGCAAACAGGATGGTGGAGTACAACTGGCCGTCTGTGTGTGCGCGTGAGTACGGGAGACCATACATATGTATGTCTGCTATTTAGATGGCATTTCTGCCCGATCTGTGTGTGTTTATGTGTGGGTGTGTGGACCATTAGACTAATAGCATGCGTGTGAGGAGCAGGCTTTTCCCACCCACTGCTATTGTCCATTAAGGGTGACCAGAGAAGAGAGAACAATAGCTTCACTGTGGGGGCCAGTGTATGAAAGAGTAAAAGTGAGGATGAAGCTAAAGATATGTGGTCTTACACACAAGGATGGCGGACAGGCGTGCACGCACACACAGAAACACAACCTCCCTGTTGAGAGTGATTAGGAGTGCTGCTGTGAACAATAGACAGAGTCAATAAAGGACCTCAGAGACATCCGGATACAAGAGCAAGGTCTCTATCCCTCCACCACCCCATCACCTCCACCTCCATTTCCCTGCCTCTCTTTCCCTGCATCCTGTACACTTTCCCCTCTCTGTAACCACATTTTATTTCTCTCCACAGCAACTAATCTTTTGCCTCCACTTTTACAACTATTTTACTCATCATATCTGATCCAACTTCCTCTGCATCTCTCTCATTTTCTAGTTGTTTCTGTCCTTTCTCTTTCTCTATCACGCCATATACTCTGTCTCTTCTGTGACGCTCCTGTCTTTTGTAAAATGGGCGGACGGGCTGTGCTGACAGAGGCTGACATGGTGGAACGCTGTGGCAAACTGAAATCCATCCTGTCAGTTTAGAATCAGTGTCACTCATTTTACAAGGTTAAAGATAGCTTTGCCTAATGTGCTGTCATACACAAACAAACACGTACACTGCAAAGGCCTTGTCACACTTCACAAATACATGCATAAGCTATAAGGTATAAGGCTAAGGTGGAAGTGTATGCACACACACACACACGCACACATGCACACACACACACACACGCGCGCGTGCCCTGCACTCCATGAGGAGACCGGATTAACTCATCCACCTACCATATGAATATGACCTAAAAGCATAATACAGCATATATGTGTATGAGTATTAGATATTTCTGAGCCTGTGTGTGTGTGTGAGTAAACCCCCTCTCTATGCCCTATCACCTCTGTGACAGACACAGTGTCACAGAAATGTCTTGGGGCGCCTCGCCCGATGTCTTGACAATAGTCTCAGTGTGTGTGAGTGACTCGGGGACACAGAGGGGGCGTTATACTGGGCAGACGATACGCACGACATGCACGCACACACATACACACACACACACACACACACACACACACACATGCAGACACACACATACACACATTAAGCAGGGAAGACAGTGCACTCTTTCTCCCCCTCTGCGCTATTTCTTATTCCCTCTCTCCCTGACGCAGAGACTCAATCATCCTCACACTCTGTCTCTATTTGACGCAGAGGAAAAACATAAAACAACCGCTCCCTCACTCTCTCTCTCTTTTTCTGAGTGTGTGTGTGTGTGTATGGATGCAAGACAGTATAATTAATATGGCTTTCATTTTCTTTGAGCTGGGAAGTATGCTTTTGGTATGCAAACAGACTTCTTGTATGTGTGTGTGCGTGTGTGTGCTGTTGGATACACCAGAGACGAAGTGCAGAGTCGGGCCATTGAGCGGAAAGAGAAGGCAGGAGGAGAGTTAATGAGAAAGCAGTGGAGAATCCAAGCCATTCCCATCGATAACCTCCCAGTACACTTCAAGCACACACGTACATTGGCTCCATTTTTGAAATCCCCTTTGAAAGTTATGGTTCAGCATTAAGGTTAAGAAATGACTTCAGTGAAGTCGTATCCAGCAGAGTTTCAGAGAGCTGAGCCTTTGCTGAGGAGTCGGCCTGATTATTATGCGACTCCTGGCATTAAAAATGTTTTAAAAATGCAAATTATTCCACAGCTACTGCAGCAAAAACATTTAAGCTGCATCTGAAAACATAATGTTTGTTGCATACTAAAGCTGCAGATATATACTGCACTAATTAGTTGGAATGGGTAATATTCTCTTACCAGTACAGTAATGTATGTCTACTTCAGCTGCACAGCCTTAAGCCCTGTTTCCACAAAGTGGAGCCCTGTTTCTACCAAGCAGCATAGTACAGTTCGATACTGTACGGTACTCTTCAGAACAGTAAACCCTGATTTGGCTTGTGTTTCCACCACGGACCGTACCCTCGCTTGGTAAGCAAAGTATATGCCGGATGGGGATAGCTGCGTCAGCTACGTAGTATCGTAAAGCCATACCTGACTAAATAATCCCAACTTAATTCTTCACTTTCTCATAAAAATTAGATAATTGACAGAGATTCAGTAAATTATGTTACTTAGTCTACAATGCAGTTGCAATAAGAATACAAACTGTTATGTAAAGTAAGTAGTATTAGTGAAATTAAAAAAAAAAAAAACTAGACTAGTACGTTTTTAAATTAATATTACTGAAACATGGTGCTATCTGAGAAAGCCTCAGAGGCGGTGGCATTGTTCTGTCTTAACTGTTACTTATACTAAAAAAAACTAAGGTATCAGCTACAATTAGAGTATAGATTTTATCTGTGATATTTATTTTCTATAAAGAAATTAGATTGGATTTTAAAATGCTGTTATTTGGATAAGCTGACTATATATAAGGAATCTATGTGGTTACATTCTTGCCTAAAAAAAAATAAAAACTCACTGAAATTACATATTAGCAGTCCTATGACAACACTTAAAAACAGCTTTTTGCCTGCTTGCAGCTCGCAGGAACCGAAGTGCGTCTAGCATCACCCTTTTGAATACCATCTCAGTTTGTTGGTACCCCAATGGAAAGGTGCCAAGAAGCAGGACTGTACGGACTGGTTATTTCAATACTATCCAAAACTTTTGACAATGGAAATGCAAATAATTGCTTGCCATACTGTACCAAACTGAACTGTACTGGTTGATGCTTGGTTACATGCATATTAATGAGTACAATCTTTTCCTCTTACTTTTCTTTATGTGAGTTCGTATTAAGACAAAGGGATTTTTGCTTTTGGGTTTTAAAGGTCTTGAGAACCATAGTGGTCTTTAAGAGACTAAATTAGTAAAAAAATATGCAGAATTCATTTGTAGTTTCAAATAAGCATGCTGAGAAACTCTGTCCGTTTGTGTGTCTGTCTGCATCCATTTTTCTCCTAAATTGGTTGCCCAATCAATTGGAAATTGAAATGGCTACTGAGAATCGCCATTTCTGGAGACTGACAAAGCCCTTTTTCTCATTTATGCACAACCTGTGCCCATTTAATACTTCATAAATAACATTGCTTTGCTTCTTCTTCTGCCAGTGAAGTTAATGAACGAAAACATGGACAGTGGCACTCTGCCATTGCAACCCTCACTGTGGTCGAAGGTGGGATTACATCTGTACTGTTCGCTGTCACTGGAGCCACTCTGCATGACATTGAGCTATACGACCCTGCTATGACAGAGAAGAGGAGAGGACATCTCTCTTTCATAACGGTAACAGTTTTGCTTTATTAAAACACGGTAGAGAGGGCGAGGAAGCTGAGAGCCTGAGTGGGAAACAGAGAGACTGCTGGAGAGCTTAAATGAGAGAAATGCAGCGCTACTTTTGTATTCATTCACAGTGGTTAAAAACCTATGATTCAATACTGTTCTGCAAGCATCATTACCCTGGGTCAAACAATCAGCCCGCTCCAAAAAGGATTGTTTTGAATGAGCACTGTAACGTTACAATTGACTCTTCTGCAGCTCCATAGCAGCAACAGTTGCACAGAGGTGAAGTTGTGGGGTATGTTCAATCTGAAAATGGCCTGCATAATTTTGCTACAGTGAACAAGTGTTTCCTCAAACTGCAAAACAGGGACGGGCAGTGATTAAATGAGAAAAATGGGTGACCCATCAAGGAGAAAAAGGTCTGCATGTATTTGTGGTGCACCTACCCCCAGGTATGGAATAGTAGGTGAAGAAAAAAAAAATCACATATATCCTGTAAATTTTGGGCATCTTGTTTAAAAAACCCCCAACTAATTGTAACTGACTAATTTTAACTAACTTTAATGGTTGCTGACAGAATTTCTTTGAGCAAAAAATCAATCAATTGAATATTCATTTCAGATCTATGATATTTGCATAGCATTGCTCGGCTGTAAAAACTCCAAAATGTTAATTTTTCACAAAATATAAGACAGGGTTGTTTTAAGCTTTGAGACCATGTATATTTGAGAAAATCTAATGACTTTTAAAGCCGATAATAATTTTTAAAAAAGAGTTGTTTTTTTCCAAATCAATTATTCTCCACTTTATCTGCAAACTGAAAAATCATCAAGATACTGAATTAGTAGAGGACTGCAACAAGCTCTCTAATGTACACATTTGCATGGTTTAGCGTGCTGAAAAGTTCAAACTTTGGATCAAGGACTTTGTAAATGTAAGTGCGTTAGCTAATGTCTGCACAAGTTAGGATGTGGTGTCTGTAAATTGGTTTTCCTCCGACACACATTCTACATAAAGCCCCATATGGGAGCAGGGAATGAATTATTAAACCACTCATAATGATCACACCATGTGAGAGTAACACTGCTTTGTAAAAGTCACACATATGAAAATGACACCAGCTCCTTTGATATTCAATTAGTAGTTTAGTCAATAATTTTAAATGCAGCGTTTGATCACCCTGAAACTACGCTGCTGCTGCTGTGGCTCTGCAGTTGTGATCTGCTTAAAATGTGGCCAAGCAGCATGCTTGACTTTTGCCTTTCAGAAAATTTGAGGAGAAAAGGGGAAATGGGGAAAAAACCCACAGAGAGCGTGTTGAGGTGAAAATGTCGATTCAACATATTTTTGATGGAAGGCTCCCTGCAGTGGCTCTGCCGGATTTAAAAAGGGCTGTCGTCAGCAAAGGCCGGCATTAAGAAACACTCTCACACATCTAATTCTAATCAAAGCCTGCTCTTTTTAACAGCCGTGAAAGCTTTCATGTTAACACGACACCGCGACCAATGCTTTATTCACGCTTTTAAAAGGGACTGACCGGTCAATGAGCACGTGTGGGTGCCTGCTTCTGACAATACACCATATCTATGTCAACGCACACTATACTTGCTTCTCATCTTACTGACGGTGGATGGTAGGTGTGTGTGTGTGACTCTCTGAGCCATGCATAAAACGACAGTGATTCCTGCTTACTTGTGCGCCTGTGTGTTTGTAGGTACTGTATGTATGCATTCATGCGCACAGGGATGTGTACATTTTCCAAACCATCTCAGGTTGTTGGCTCAGATGTGAACAGTCTTTTATCCGGCCAATTAGAGGTTGCCATTTCATCCCCACGGAAAACTTTGGGGAGCTCTAATTGGCAAATAGATTTGCATGACTTTGATTAGAATTTTTTATATGCTTGGGTTTAAACTTGTGTGTATGTCTGTGGATCTGAGTAACGTTCAGTAAGAGGGTTGTTTTGTTTTTGTTGGTTTCTTTCCTCCTTTTTTCTCAAAAGCTGTTAGTTGCCGTCTTCATAATATCTCTGTATTTGTGAAACAGGAGAACAGAGCCTCTTAAATAATGCATGTACCTGATTTGTACCTGTGTAGCATTGACCCATTAAGAACCAGCTTTATTGTAATGCTATGCAATTACGCTGCTGTATTAGGAGCAAGCCATTGATTCAAAGTGCAATGCAATTTATCAAAGCTCAGTTTGTTTTGCTTTGGGAGCAAGCTCGAAACATTGGTTATCCTCATAGACAGTTTAGCCTCCGAGGGCAACGGCCAGTGGTTCATGGCTTCCGGTGCCACCGACCGATATCCAGATAACAGATAACAAATATCCAGGCCAAGACTTCCTCTACGTGTCCAGGTCATTCTTTATAGTCTGATTAGCAACTTGAGATACAAGAGCAACATTTTGGTTAGTGGCTATACACTTTTATCTGCATAGAAATGCATTAAATTAAGATAAACAGCCATCATTTGATAGCTGATGGGTTCTGAGATTACGTTTCCGCCAGTGTTCAACCTCTTTTGCCCTACACTGTTTACCGGCTGGCAAAGCCCACTCAAATGTGATTGGTCAATAACATTTGGACAACAAACTGACTACAAATGCAAACCAGGAGATTCCAATCCCAAAATCCTGTTCCTTGCCTGCAGATTCTGCCTTTACATGCTGATATCTGTTGATGTAAGATATTTTGGGAGGGCCTCTATAAACAAGTAAAACAGGCTAAACTTTGTTATCTTACATATTATTTATGACAGTGGCAGTGATGTTATACATTTGTAATTTCCACGCTGACAGTTAAAAGAAGTGCGTTGTGAGAGTGATTATACAGTCAGTATGACTACGCGTGGTCAATCAGGGTAAACTATGTTAATGTCACTGTTCGAAGGCATCAGGGGGATTTCTCTCTAAAGGCTTAATGGACTTGTTCTTGTGATACAGCTCTACCTGTCTCTGTGTGAGTGTGTGTGCATGTATGGGTGGGTGTCTCTTATCTGCTCTATTCCCGACATGAACAAACAAGTGGGGGGGGTGAACAAGGTTCAAATCACACAGACATGCACATACATGCAGACATACATCGAGCGATGCTTGGGTCAGTGGTAATAATGTGGAGTATTGCTGCAGGCAGAGGCCTGCCCACTCAGATTTATGTAACTCAATGGGGCAGGTAGAAAGCTTTCTCTCTCTCTCTCTCAAACACACACACACACACACACACACACACCAAAATAGCCCGAAGAGTCTGGATTGGCTTTATTCACAGAGTGAAGCTCCCTCCCCTCCTCTCCTGTCTTCTCCTAACCCTAGACCCATATACCTCATTTCTGTCTTTTTTATCCCATCTCCTCATTCTCTACATTCTCTCCATCAGTTTTCTACCCCTAGGCGATACCTGAGAACACGTTTTCATTTTGTTGCTTCACATCCCATCACATCTTTACCACTCTTAGCGAGCTTCGCCTTTTCTCCCAGTTGTGGTATTTCTCTTCATCTCCCTGCCCACCTCTCATAAAACGCCAACACCTCCTCCCCCACCACCATCATCCCCCTTTTCTATGCCATGGGTGCTGACCAGGAATTTCTTTTCTCCTCTTCCACTCATTAACTGTCTCTCCCGCTTTCCCTTTCTCTTCCTCTATCTCAATCTTGATCTTGCGATTTATCTATCTTCCACCAACAATTCTAAAACAGATGGCTACACTTAGCTCGGGGCAGAAACATTGGCTTTGGACTACAGTGCTACCAGGCCCAGTCTTTCACACTCACACAAGATCTAATAAGCTGATATCCGTGCTCTGATTTGCCAGTAGCAAAAATGCATAAACCATATTGCACACAGTGCAGATATTCACACCTTAGGCTCTTTCCTTGGTAGCATGCTTAATTTAATCCAGGCAGAAAAAAAACATGAAAAGCAAAGATTAAAGATGATTTTAACTACATTCTCAAAAGGGGACAAAGGAAAGAGGGAAAAGGAGAATGGAGAGGGTTGTTAAGAGCCATTTGTAAAATTTAAAGAAACTATTAAGTGTTATTAAAAAAAAGTTTGGAACCGTTTAAAAAGCGCATTTTAGAAAGATGGATCCAGATGGAGAGTGATGAAAAGAGATGAAACCACTTAGGGAGAACAGAGAGATCAATCAGAGGGAAGACAGACGGAGGTGTGTGTGTGTGTGTGTGTGTGTGTCTGTGTGTATGTGTGTGTGTGTGTTTTTAGGGGGGCAGACAGACATAGAGGATGGAGGACTGGAATGAGACAGTTTTTTTATTGGAAGAGGTACAGAGCAGACTGTGTAGACAACGAAGAGTTTTGTTCTTGTTATCTTAGTTTTGTAAGTTTGTACCTGTAAATGATATTTTGCTCGTTAGTTTGTATATTTATCTCTATTAGCCACATTTTTTTTAAAGTTTGACCATCATGTTTCTGCTTGTACACTCTGTTTCAAATTTGGGCATTCAGTTCCATGGTCTCAAGATTAATTTCACAACCTGAAAGGAGAATAGATCGCGTTCAGGTGTGTATTTGCATGTTCACAGACTTCTGACAGGTGTACTGGCAGTGAGTTTTGGTATGGGTCTTTCTAAAAACAACAGAGGGTCCACGAAGAGAGAGTGGACGACATTTTAGAGATTGTTTGGAGCTGCTAAACCACCAATGCCATTGGCTCCATTAAGGCGACATGTGACAGAGAGAAAGCTGTCAACTACAAAAGCCCTTAATGGTGCCTGACTGGATGTGTCACAAAACCAAGTAAAAGACGTGACCATTCATTTAAAAACAGGCCTAACGGGAGAGCCACACATCCTGCATGTACTTCAGCAGCACTTGTCTGTGGTGGAGCTGCTGCAACTTGCTTGCGTGTTGTCCACACAGGCAGCGTTCCCACTGCAGCGCTGCTTCCTCCAGCCCTGTCTTTCCACATAGTATTCCTTCGATAATTCCCATCAATAATAAACCGTTTCATGTCATTGCATTAGAAATTTAATTAATTTTTCAATTGTAGCTATTAATTAATAACTAAAAAAAAAAGAATATCAAACAATTCCCCTTCACTTGGCCAGGTTGATTGTAAAAAATATTTGCCAGTCATGTCTGTATTAAAACTACAGTGAATGTTGAAATAAATGTAAAATGTAACATATAAATAGACCCTAATAACAGAGGGGATTAAGGCCTTAGTATGCTTAAAGTAAAATCAAGTACTTTGGGTAACTTTTGAAAAACAATCTCACAATCAACTGTGTGCTTTAATTGGCCAGGTGGACGGAGGTTTATAAAAAAGTAAGGTTTGAACTTTCCTGTCAAGCTTTACTCCCTCATCATCACACTATTCTCTTGATAAGACTTCTTTTGTGTTTGATTGAATGCAACATTATGAAAGACTGTCCAATTTTTTGCATATTTTCCCCTATTTTTAAGATTCATTATGCAGATTCATAAAGAGTTGTCAGGGAGAGACAGTGCGATGCAGCCAGACATGATCGAATGAAATGTTGTACGACTCAATTCACTTCAAATGCGAAAAACCCTTTAAAGAGAACAGACAGCGTACTTTTGTAATTTTATTACCGCACAGCTTGTTAGATTAAGCTTGGAGCCATAGAGCTGCATGCATAAACTCAAAGTTTACAGACAGAAACTTAAATGCTCAGACTTATTAAATTAAGCCTTCAAGCAAACATACAAACTTTCAAAATATAACTAAAAAACAAATGTACAACCTAATAAAACTAAGATGACGAGCACAAATACTTTATTTTGTAGCACATCTTGAGCAAAATAAAGTTGAGAATCTGCCCACTTGATATAATAGAAGTAAAAATGCTGATAACTGCAAGATCCACTGGCAATCTAAACAAACTGGAATCACTTAAATTCTCCACACTTTGATTCAGTTTGACTTGACTCAGTCCGACTCAATCCCATAGAATATGAATTATGTAATTTAGCCGAGTTGGGCTCACTCCAATTCAGCTCAATCCAAAACCCATTCAAGTCTATTTAATTCAGCTCCACTCAATACCACTTAATGCATTGAAGATTCTTTTGTGTAGGAGGATGAAACCAGTCAAAGGACTACTAAGCTGTCTAGAATCCCTGTCTAGTGCGAGGAGGAGCGCTTTTGTTTAGCAATATTGGGTAAAATTGCTCAACCCACAGACAGCCATTAAGGTAATGCTGTAAGGCAGATGAGCTGAATGCCGAGTTGCTCAATACAGAGCAGAGTCTTCTACAAGCAAATAAAAGGAAGCATCTCTGCGAGGGGCTTGCTATGTAGGGCTTTGTGTGTGTTCGAGTGTATGTGTGTGTGTCAGGGAGTTAAGAGAGAGTGTGTTTGCAAGGCTCTGCGGATGTGTGTGATTCTCGGAGACAGTGTGTGCCTGGGCTTGTGGATGTGATTCAATCCAGAGGGAATGGAAGGAGAAACTGATGTAAGAGCTGGAAAACTTTTCTCTCCGCTCGTGTGTCATCATATTCTTATCAGTCTGCTCGTGGAGAAAAGTGTATATGCATAAGGATCTGGGAGGGTGTGTAATTATGTGCTATTATGTACACACAAGAGCGTGTTGCAGTGGGCACGTCTGCATGTGTTAAAATCACACGTCTGACAGTGTCGGCTGTGTGCGTCCCTGCCTCGGCTTGTCTTGTGTGTGTGTGCGTGGACGTGTGGGAATGTCATTTCCACATTCCTGCCATTTCACAGAGAGCTTGAAACAAAAGCTGAAGGGAGGAGTTGTTAACACAGTTACATTATCAGCTGAACAGCCTGTCTGTATTATCTCGTGTGGTAAACAGCCAAGACAGACAGGGGACTTCCAATCACATTTTAGCTCTGGGTGACCTTGATGTGTGAGGGAACAGACAATTTCTCCCCCTCTGCCTCACGCAATCTCACTCCCTCTCATTCGTCCCTTGCTTTGTCTTTCTGTCTTTGTCCTGCTGTCTTGAGTTCACACTCACGCACATATTTGATGTTTTGAATCCATGGTAACGTTCCACTGACTTTCTCTCCATCACCCCTTAAACAAACCTTAACCCTCACCACTACATGCCTCCACTTACCTTAACCTTGAGCAAAACAGCACTGTTGAGCTCTCAGTTGTGGATTCATACCTCATCTACTCTGGCTGCATTGTGAATGCAGCATGTCAGCACAGCAGCAGCAGCTGCAGTCCTCCGTCACTTTCTACACTGCACGAACGCCGCTGCAGCACCGCTGAGCAAATGGAAAAGGTTTATGACAGCACTCACAGCCCAATAAAGCACAATCCATGTAGCTCACACATAAGTCTGAAGAAAACAGCCATAAAAGGTTTGCTTCAAAATTCTGCTGAACCGTGTCAGACAAGGTGTTTCGGTGCTTTAACCATATTTGGTGCAACACAGATGAAATCTGTTGATAAGCACTTATCTTCAGATTTTGTGTTAATGTGACCAAAGTTTCATACTTACATTACATCAGTGACTACAGTAGGCTTTATGTGTGAAAAGCATATGAAACATGGTTCATTCAGTGATTCCTGTAAATTTTTTCAAATAACAAGCGTCACTAAATTTTACTTTTTTTTTTTTTTTTTTTATACAGGAAATGTTTTTGTAGCAAATATAACATTATCTCCTACATAGTTATCACAGATAATTTGTTAGGTGTGTCATAAGAATGTTCCAAATTCCATATTTGTAATTAAAGCCCCTCTGAGGAACTTCCATTTTGTGTTGACTGTGGCGCAGTGTGTGGACAAAAGTGGTACTGCTTGCTGTCGTAGAGGTCTCGTCTAGTTTAAGCATTTGTTTTGGAAGAGAGTGAAAGAAACACGTCATACACGGCATAAACAAAAACTTTTTAAGATTATATGAAGAAAAATATCATCCTGCGTCCAACCGTAGATGGTGAAAAACACAACAGCGGACCAGTCGAGCTTGTGAGCAACAAAAATCGTCTCTTCTAGTCTGTGTGCTGTAAGGTGTTTCGTAGCGTTTCTGCTGACGTAAAGACAGGATAGTAACCTTCTCTCTCCCTTGTCGATGATCTCATTTGCTGTCGTGGGTAAGATGTGAGGTTTCAGTGTTAAATTTAGACTGCTTTATAATCGCCTTAAAACTAAAAAGCTTCTCTTTGCAGCAAAAAAAAAGGCTGAGCAGCTCTAACCATCACTGGTAAACTGATCTTGATGTGTAAAAATAGTAAAGTCGCCCTTTTAGCAGAAGATGAATCTCCCGCAGTTTCATCCTGATCTTTGAACCGTTTTCGGAGGTTTAAATGTGCAACATACTTGTTTTATCTTTATTTTCCTTCAGGTGGTGTCACTGGCACCAAGCCCTTGTCGCTGTGATGTCTCTTCCCCTCGCTTCCTCGAGATCACTCGCCACAGAAACAGTGTGGGCGCTGCCGCAGCATCTTTTTTTTTTTTTTTTTTT
>JAQFJB010000019.1:14593803-14608736 GCA_029874875.1 Naso minor
CCCCCCCCCCCCCCCCCCCCCCCCCCCCCCCCCCCCCCCCCCCATGTCACTGCAGAAAACCCAAAGCATCACCACAGAGGATTGTATTAAATTTAGTTCAACTGAATTTGCAGTCACAGCATGTTTCACTTGCTTCCACGACTTTTCAGAAATTTACATAAACCTTGTATGGTAATATTGTTTGAAGGCTTCAGTGAAATCTGACGCCACTGTGTACAGACCTACGGTATGTTTAGAGCGTAAGCAATCTAGTACAAAAAACAACATACAGATTGATAAAACAGGCCTTGGTCGCCCAGAATAATCTGATAGTCTGTTACATATGATCACACCATGAACAACATTAATCAAAAATGTTGTCTTTGATTTACAGTATTTTAAGAATGATCAGTTTAGCCCAGTGGCTCAGAAGATCTGAGGCAGCTAAGCTAATAAGTGCAGGCAGACATGCGCATGTCTTCATTGTCTGATGAGTCTCTTAAAAAACTCAGCCTGTTCAATTCATTGCCATTGTTATACAGAATGTAGGATAGTCAAAACTGCTTTACTGACTGTTAAGTAATTATGACTTTGCTGGTGTAGTTCCAAAACACACCGGTGAGGATTTTTAAAATAAAAGGAGAAGAGCAGAGGATGTTCAGTCAGAATATAAAGGAGTCAGCAACGTGACACATTCTATTTGGTAACAGAAGTTAACTTAAAATGGATGGTCATACAAAAAGTGTCCAAATGTACCTCAGCAAAAGCTTAGAAAATATAATATGAATAAAATAATATAATATTCCTTGGTCCATAAAAACTATGTTACTTTTAAAACAAACTTTTCCCTTGCACACAACAGATAAACAAGAAATTTTCCAGTAAAAACATGACCTTGGTGACAGAGAACATCTTGTAATAGCTTCCAAACCCACAGACTTGTAAAAACAAAATTGTTATTGCAGAAATCAGATTGTTGTGAGAGTTCGGAGGCAGATTCATCTTCTTTTAAGCTGTCTTTTATCATGGGGTTTCTGCCATGACCACAACAAATCACTAGAGGGAGCTAAAGAGATACTTCAGAGTCATCCCATGCATTTTTCTAAAACCTTGCAACTTTCTTGGTAATCCTGATGATGACAATTTCCCTCTGATGAAGAGTTTCTGGTGCTGCAGTTGATGTGCAATTCCTCACAGGTCCATGAGCCTCTTTGGTAAGTTCATGCACACATCTTTTCACTCAGTCATTCATAGCATCCCAACACAAACATACACAGAATAGAATAAGTATTATGATGACAGCACTGACATGTTCAACGCCCCTGATGACATGCCTGAGTCACTATTATTGTAAGCCCCTTGGCTGTCCCCGAGCCCACCCAACGAGGATGATGGTGAGGATAAAGATGCCGGGGATGACGAAGAGATGCTATGAGACCGCAGAATGGCCCCAGCAGCACTGCAATGCGGCCGGGGCCCTGGTTCAGGGGTGTAGGTGAAGGTGAGGGCAGTGGCGTAAATTATTCCATCATTGCGGACCAGCGTAACAGGGACTTGAACCGGCTGTCTCACCCAGCGCCAGCCCTCCCTGAAAGCAGAAATGTCGGGCACCACGCAGAGGATGCTCTCTCCACATCTATGGACAGACGAATTTGACAAGGGTTTGAGCGTTTTACCCATTACACACTAATGTGCACACACAGATACAAACACTTTACCTGTACATGGTGTCAGCCTCCACATCTCCGAACCACACTCTGAGTTTAGGTGTGAAATTCTGCCCCGTCAGCTCCAACATTGCCACATCCCCTCCACCGTTTAACTTGAAACATACGAAAAAGGTTTGTTTTAAAAGGTCCTTGCAAACAGTAAATCCTGACACTCAGGTTTGATAATAAAGAATCACAACGAGCGTAATTTCAACAGGAAAGGCTGTGTACGTACTTGAAGACTTTCTACCACAGGAACAGGTGTGACTGGCGTAGGGACGGGGCCCATACCCTCATAAAAAGTGTATTCCGCCTTGTCAGTGCTAATGATAGTCCAGGAAGCCCCATCGTTAATATTCTCCTTGTTAGTCTCTTTGGAGCATGCTGTGGCCTGAAAAAACAAAACAAAAACAACACTGACATTCATTTTCCACTTTTATATCTAACGTGGGGAAAAAAGAAAAAAGAAAAAAAACAAACACTTGAGCAAGCTACTGAAGTGTCAGGTGGGAACTCGCCAATGACAGGAACTAAGATTAGACTCTGTTCTCTTCCTCTGGAATGCTCATTAAAACAAACAGATAGACCTCTGTTGTGGGTACTAATTTCACAACACATACCTGCAGGTGGGCAATGTTCTCAGCAGACAGGTTAATAATCTGCTGTCTGCAGGCAGAAGCCCAAGCAGTGACTCATAAAGCCAGATACAGAAACATCAAAGAGTAGTCACACCAATAGCTTATACATTATTAATTACTAGTGGCATTACTGAAATCTTTTCTACAAACACATTTTAAAGGATAACTTTACGCCATTTTTGACCTTAGACCCTATTTGTGGAGCGTTTCTCGTGGACCTGGAACATACAGACGATAATTTCACTGATCGGTCCAGTATTGAGCTAACTACAATTTTCCATGAAGCTCTCGCTGTGCTAAAACAGACGTACATTGGGCAACCGCAAACGTGTTGGAGAAACAACGATAAATGTATTTTTCCCACACAGGGAGGTTCATGGCGTATTCCTTGTCTCAGTATGCTCTCTTGTAAACTGTCTTGTGTGCCATGGCTAAGATAAAAGCATTCCTTTTGCACTTCCGCCTGCCTCTCTTCACAACGTAGCTAGAGAAACTTCCAGTGTGGTCAGCAAAGTAGTTCTGCTTCAAATGCAACTGTCGTTTCAACACTCGGATTGATACAGTTCACTGCAGAGCATACTGAGCTCCCCCGTCTCTGAAAAACACAATTATCTTTGTCTTTCCAATGCATTTACGATCGCCCAATGTACGTCTATTTTAGCGCAACAAAAGCTTGCAGGAAAATTGTAGAAAGCTCAGTAGGGTTATTTTTTGCTCCACCTTTTTGTAAATAAGCTGAAGTAGCTTAACAAGGAATCGATTAAATGTCCCATAATAAGGAACTCTGTAATCAACTTATTTCGCGCAGCTCTCAGGGCTGTATGCAGTACAAAAACAAGCACCAGCATCCAAACGAGTTGCTGTAGTTTTGGTCAAATGCTACAGTTCATACTGACGTCTTTGCAGCCCCGTCTTTGCATTTGTAACCGACACTGCTGTCCAGTCATTCAAGCCTGCATCATGGACGAGCTTCACAAGTCAATTTGTTGTATGGAAGGCACAGTTCGGTCAGCACCCAGTTCAACCAATCCAAGGAAATCCAAAGTAAACAGTCTCCTCATCTAGGGCTGCATTTTGAAAAATATCTAACTGCAATTATTTTGACTGATAGTGCCACTGAGATACAATTTCTGATACTAGAGAGATGTATAATTTTTTTTCAGAATTATGCTACTTTTCTTCGAAAAACATTAAAAAGATGATGGTACGATTTTTTGCAGTGATCTGTATCAAACACAAACGCTTTCGTAAGTGTGCAGAATGTTGTTAATGTGAAAAGCAGCTCCTCTCATTTCAAAACCTTTTACAGAAAACTCAAAATTTAAAAATGAAGATCTTTGCAAACTATGTACCATTACCATCAAACACTGTCACTGATTGTTTTTCTTTACAAGACTCGAGTAAAAAATCGGAGTCAAAATTACGCCAAGGACAACAACGATAACAACAACAACAAAAACGACTCAAACTTGTGTGTGATTGCCCACCTGGAACTGAATTATTCTTTCCTGTGAGAGACAGAGATACATTCTGTCTGTATCTTTCAGGTAGAAGCAACACTTGTGAAGCTGTGACACAGGATCATCTGCATCCAGTAACGCCGTCTGCTTGTCCACTTTGCGGATGACCTGAGGAAATGAGGCAAACATACAGAAGCAAACAATGAACACAGTGTATGTGCACAATGGTGCAAAGACATCTGCGTGATTAAAACCATCTCTATGTGCACATTTAAGTACACCAATGTCTGTTTCATTTCCAAATAACAGTACAACTGACATACTGACATCCGTACCAGTCTGGGCAGAGCCATGCCAGTAACAGAACAGACCAGTTTGACAGTCTGGCCGTAGTGAATGTAGCCATCTCTTACTGCAAACTCCTCTCCCTCAGACTCTTCGTCATCCACTAAACAAAATGACACAGGGCATAAAAAAAAAATGTAAATGACACGATTACAGTAAGGATATCAGCTTTCATGCAAAATTGGTTTATCAGTGAAAAAATAACTGAAAAAACAAAGACATGGGCAAAGAGAAAACACAGACGAAGACTATGTGTGACTTACGGAGGTGGATGTAGAAGGCACCCCACTGCTGGGAGCTGGCAAGAAAGTTTCCCCCCTCAACATGGAGATACCTGGTGCTAACAGTCTGAGAACGCAGGCGGTTAAACAGCGCCACCTTAGTCCCTGAGGCTATACACACTGTGACAGACAAAGA
Organism: Naso minor; assembly: GCA_029874875.1. Taxonomy (NCBI): domain Eukaryota; kingdom Metazoa; phylum Chordata; class Actinopteri; order Acanthuriformes; family Acanthuridae; genus Naso; species Naso minor. The sequence goes on from JAQFJB010000019.1 coordinate 14,598,352, forward strand.
CAGAAGGGTGAGTGTGAGAGAGGATGTTTACGTGAACTGGCGTCAGGGAGGCAGATAAGCAGCAGCCAACAGCAAAATGCTTGTAAAATATAAAAGTGGCTGCTCAAGTTTTGACACAAAACAAATGATTTACTAATTAGTGAATTTGAAAATGGAAAATGATCACATTAAAAAAAAAAAAAAAAGGTAGTTCTTCTCTCCTGTGAGTGTGTTTGTGTGTGTTGATGACACATTCTTCAACTCACAGTCAGCATTTTTCAGGGACTGTTTCTTCTTCGATGGCTTGGAGATGACCTTGATCCTCTTGCTGAGGAAGACTCCTATGTTGGTGCTGTTCCCGTACAGCATCTTCACAGAAAGCATGAAGTGTTTCCTTTTATCTGAGTCACTGATATACAGTGTCTTGGCTGTGCAGAAGTGCTACAGAGCAGGGAAAAGATCGAGGTTAGGGGATTTTGGGCAAGCGCATGTTTTTGTTTGTCCTTCCTCTTTCACTTCCTTCTTGCATGCAGTTCACGAACTGTAGAATTAGAAATCCAAACCCCTGCAGGACTTTTTCTCAACATTGATATATATGACGATATCACCTCACAGGTGTGAAGTCAACGGTTTTGTTATGCGGATGTTGATCTCAACAGCTGCATAGTAACAACATGAAGTGTGGCATAAAACCAAAACTGCAATTTCCAACTGTCATTGCCTCAAATATTTCAGACAAATTTGAGTTATTCTATGTTGGTTATGACCAATATATACAACAGATTTGTGTATAAAGATATTCCGATTTCATGATTTGATCACACTGAAGACAACAAATTATCATATTGAATTATCACACAGCCCTAGTGCGAACTCACCCTCCCCTCCAGATTGAGTTGCTGCATCTCCTGCTCGCTGTTGCCTATCCCGATGAACGCGCATGGCTGGGCCTCCTGCTCGGTGCAACCTCCCTTCTCCATATTCTCTAACTTCTTCTTCCAGCCACTGCCCAGCAGATACACACATGGTGGAGGGCAGAAAAACCTAATTGACAAAAACAGAGGTTACATTTTTAAAAAAGGAAGGAGGAAGCAAGTGCATGTGGTTTAAATATTTCTCCATCAAACACACACAAAATGCAAAGTATAAAGGATTTAACTCTCCCACACAAACCTTTTTTCATTGCCATATGACTTTTGTGCAACCTTGGCATGTAGTATGAGCACTGTTTGATCATCTTTCCCCTTTAGGTAACTCCTCATGGCCTCCCTGGAATGGACAGGGGGGCACATGTTAACACTGGTACTACAGTATGAACTGTTTTAACATCTGCTTTAACAGTTTTGTGGGTTTGATTCTGCTTTCTGATTAGAAACGTTTGTGTTGTTCTGCTGTGAAGGGTTGCTTTTCTTATGTTTCTCTCTACCTTGTCAAATGCTGAGGTTGAGGTGGCTCGCCAAACTTCCTGCAAAACAAAAACAATAGGTTGTGATGTGTTTGTCCGTGGTTTCAGTGTAGGGGCGATGAAGCAGAGATGCACAGTGTCAGTGACATCAATAATGCGGGCAGACTTATGCAATGAAACTCTGTTATAAACTCACATAACTGGGTGAGACCATAAATCCACACATAGTAAATGCTTTGCCTGTTTCTAGGCTGTAAACACTTGATGCTAAAGTGTAGATGGAGAGATCTACAGCACACTGGAACTGAATACTATCAACTGATCACTAGCTACTTTGTTTTAGGTGGAAAAAAATCCATTCAGTTTTAAATAATTAACTCATGCAGTCTGAGCAGTTTACAGAGTTAGTAGCTACACTGTTGCTGCATGGACTCAATTTGTTGAAACATCAAATTAAACATTGAAAAGGCAAAACCGTTGACTGACAAAACGTTTCTTAAGCTGTTCAAAAAAACTTGTCAGTTGTTAAAGAAAAGAGGCGATACTGCGACGAGTGGTTCTGCACAGCTGACCCCACATACAAGCGGCACTTTGTGGGGTAACCTAAGTGAGGTCCGGGCACCGGTGGTGCTACTACCCGAAGCATAACTCAAAAGCACTTACATTACAAACTGGCAACAGTTTGGGCTGTTAGAATGTAACGTCAAATGTAAAACAACATTAAGCTGTGAAATTCTGTAAGTTACTTACCCCGTAACAACGGGCGCCATCTTCCAAATAACTCTCACCCCCCCCGGAAAAAAAAAAGAAAAGAAAAGAAAGAAAGAAGAAGGGAAAAAAAAAAGTCCAACAATCGCGAGATCCCGCCCCCAGCCCTCTCACCAAACCCAGCGGCACAACAGAAGACTAGACTGGAAGCAAGAGCGGAGGGGGGAGAAAGAGGGGGAGGTGTGACGGGGCGAAGAGGTGAGAAAAGGGGAGGGAGCGGCGACGACCAGGGGGCAGACGCCAAAACAACAGGCGTGGGAAAGTTACGAAATCGCGCGAGAACAGAAAAACTCTCACAACAGACATGCATTGAAATGGGCCGAAACTATCGCGAGATGAAGAAACCTCACAACTTGCTCTTTTCTCACAAGGCACCCACAGCGTAACTCGATTCCCACGCCTTATTGAGCAACAAGGCAGACTTCACCTCTGTGCGTTGAAGAGCGTGAAACACAGCCTGACGATAAAAAGCCTTCAAATTAAAAATCTCTTCTTTTTATGAATTCTTTATGACCTTTTATAAGAGTAGCAATTATTCTTAAAGACGTCAGTTCGCCCGGGCAGAAATTATTATAACAACATTATAAAATCCAGCTTGAAACTCAAACAACAGCAGTGATATTTTGGAACAAGTTTATTACATAAACATATTCATTTGTTGAATAAAAAGAATGTATAAAAGTTTTTCTAGATGAATTTCATCAATTCTGACAGTACCCACAAACAATTATTCCCAATCCCACACAGCATTGGATATTGTACTAACTGAACATATTTAGGTAAATGTGTTTTGTTTTGTTTTTTAACAATAAATGCCCTTTGTAGACAGGCACATTTGCATTGCAGGGGTAATGCCAATGATTTTGTGTCATCTTGAGACATCTTATATATTTTTTAATAATCTCATCATTAAACTACTGTACATGGGCAGTAGGACAGTTTTCTATATACTTACGACACATTTATGGAATTAAGAAAAAAATGGTCACACAATTTCCTCTAATGCAAACATAAGAGGGAACATGTGCAACAAAAGAAAGATGGTTCTGTTACTTCTGTTTTTGAAAGCATAATAAAAAGCTGGACACAATGTGTTCTTTTTTTTTTTTTTTAAAACAATATGCAAAATAAGCATCCTCCAGAGGGTTTCAGGGGTATTTTACCATACCTCCTTTCACTTCCCCTAAGCACTTAGTCGCACAAACATCGTATGCCACATCACTGGACACTTGCTCAGCAGGGGTCCAGGCTCAAAAGGAGAGCAGAGGACTGCAAATAAACACTGTAGCTACTTGACAATAAGCTAAAGAATGATATTTCTCAGAGGTGCAATGTTCATGTTTTTCAACCTTTACATACCATCTCCCCTTGTTTATAAATGAGTTCTAGGTAGCCCTTAATCTCACAAAAACACTTGTCTTTGGAGTAATGCACAGTGCTTCAGATCTCATCGGGGATTCTCCCAAGGGGAAGTTTGAAAACCACAACTGCAACACTCTGTTGATATAATCTGTGGTGCAAAATAGGGAATAAAAACCAGAATCTGTATCACACAGTCAGGCAGTTTAAAAATGTTGGTTTGGACGAGTTCTTCCTGAGTCAGTTAAGATATTCGGCAGGGGACAACTGCTTCACATCATAAGATCTTTGGAAAAAATCTTCTAACATTTATCGTCCTGTAAAGCAGTGACTAAAAACTGAAAAAACTAAAACTGAAACGAAACGAAATAAACAAAAAACGAAGTGCTGTTCAAAAAAAAAAAAAGAGAAACCATTCATGTACAGACACTGAGAGCAAACACACTTCAGACAAAATAAATCCACTTCCTGTTAATACTGCTTTCCAAATGTTCAGATTCCAACTCCAGCAATTCCGATGTAAACAATGTCCTCTGGTATTGCTGTCTGGCTCCACTCCTAAATTTTCCAGAAAATCTTCTTTCTGTAGAGCACGTAGGAGATGAAGACCCAACAAGAAGTAGCCACAAGGTTTTGGGTGAGGTGCTCGGCGTGGGATTGGCTGTTGAACATTCGCCAGCGGAAGGGGAAGTACCCCTCAAACACTTCATGTCCCACGTACACAAGGATCGAGTTCATACCTGGAAACACACACAGAGTGAAGCAAAGCTCACAGTGATTATAGAGAATTTTTACACTAAGTTCAACTAAAAAAAAAAGAATGTTAAATTGATAAATTTGGGAGATATAATTTCCTATATGAGACAAGACCATGGCACAAGTTGAACAGTGCAGTTACAGGGTAGACTTTGCTTAAAGTGACTATGAAGAACTTTTCAGCATCTGTAAAACAGTCTCATGATTCTTCTGATGATTATAAATTTCCTGTAACAGCAAACGAGACCCTCAGTGAAAAGACTGCTGTTTTTATGCAGCTACTGTTAATGCCTGTGATCAAGTCTGAATCCCTGCAAACTCAGATGAAACTTTTTTTTTTTTAATTTCATTGTTCTATGCAGTGACAATAACGTAATTATATTCTATGCCTACGGCTGCTGGTTTGCACCTTAGCATGTAACGTTAATGCTAATAGATGTGTAAATACCATGTGCTCATCTGCCTCTCTAGCTTTCCTGTGGCCGTGTGTTTCTCATTTAGATGTTAAATCTTTTAAAACATGTCACAAATAACTTATTTTATTTGTTAAAAAAAGGCAAATAATTTCTCAAATTTCTCTTAGTACTGCAGTTTGTTAGTTATGTTACTCAAATGCAATTAAATAGTGCAGAAAATAGAGGTAATAGGTCTCAGGGGACATCATTGCTATACAACTGGCTTAAAACTTATTTCTCAGTTACGTATAAATACATTACCTCATCGCCATCCATCTTGCAGTCTCTCTTACTTACTACTTACTTACTACTACTTACTCACTTCCAAAACAAACACACTTGTTGCCGGTGTTAATCCGAGTTCTGCCTGCCTGGCATGCACTAGCAAAAAATTTTATGTCAGTAGGTGCCTGTGTCAGTACCGCTTTTGTCCAAAGGGGGCACTAGAATCAACAAAAACTGAAAATTCTTCATAGTCACTTTAAGGATAAGGAGACTGAAAGATCAAACTCTTGCATGTGCCTTCTCCATCATGGTAGTAATAGAGTTGTTAGCGTTGGTGACTTGTAAGTTAAATGATTCAGGTCATGTTATGTTGAACTTATTAAAGTCAATAATTACGTATAAAATGAATTCAGATTTGATCCTTGCAGATTTCCTTTAGGTTGTGATGTTGAGTTGGAGCTCAAATCTTGGTGCCTGCCTTGTTGCATGAATCATTGACCGAACTTTTTCTGCACCAGACTCAGACTCAGAAGAGCACAATTCTGCTCGAGGGGGCTGGCCCTCTCTCTCAGGGACGCGATCCAACTTGACCAGGAAGAGGCGCTCCGCATTGTCGCCAACATCCCTGCTGTCAAGTCAGAAGTCTCAGAAGAAGAAACACAAGCACTTATCTCTGCTGCTGGAGGAAGCAGGCCTCAGCTCGTCTGACGACTCCTTCGACCAAGGTTACTGAGCAAATCTTACAGCCGCTCGCTGTTGAGTTAGGCACAGAATGTGTGAGAGCCTCGTCACAGCTTGTGTCTGTGTTTGCGTTTTTGCTAAGGCAGTTTAGATTGTGCATTAGCTCGACCATCTCTACCTCTCTTGCCGCTGGCTTCTCTGCAAAGTTGCCTTTTTTTAAAGAGTTTACCTGTTTCTATGGTGTTTTTTATTGCCTGGATTTGCAAACCGTTTTTTGTAGCATTTGTATATTGAAAAATTGTGTGAATTGTGAGATTTCTTCATAAAGTTGTATTGCAGTTTGGTACCTATAAGCTTTATTAAAGGTGTTGATTTGATTGGCACAGAAAGCAAAGCGCTGTGGTCCTTGTGTCTGCTTCATCTGTCTGTCTGTCCGTCTGTCTGTCCAGCTGCCACTGCACCTCACACATCCTTTAGACTGCTCTGTTCGTCAAATATCCCTTCATTTCTCCCAGCAAACGTTGGAAAACACTGCTCAAGCTAAAGGTTTATATTTAGGAAAATGAAACACTTAATGTAGTAGATAAGTCCAGAGCAGAGCTAAATCCTGTTGGTCATATTACAAGAAGTTTACTTCCTGGTCAGTTTGAATGGTCATATAACAGATAAATTTAATGATAGTTGGCTTCTTTTCTGTTTTTTTAGAATAATTAGAAAAATTTGCATCAGCTAAATGTTTTTTTGATGATGTGGTCTAATTTTTTTGGTGATGTGTGGGAAATAAATGCATTACTGCTTTAAAGGTCATGATGGCACCGATCATATCTAGGGATATTTGGACAATAGAGCTCCTCCTCTGTGTCTACTAAACCTTCAAATAACCCTTTTCCCTTTATGTTGCTCTCTCAGACACCTTGCTCTGTCCTCTCACCTTTTCCTCCTCACCTTTGATCCCACCCCCTGTCCTACCCATGATGCTTTAAGTGTCTCTCAGCCTGTTCCATGTGCTTGTGCTGCTGCTCTGCTGCGACATTACAGAAGCTTGGCAAGGACTAGCGCAGCCTAGAGCCTACGCTAGCTCACTGCGGCTAAAGCTTTGCTTGAGCTTGACTGTGCTAAGGCCAGGCTACGCTACGGCTAGGCTGTGCTCTCGCCGCTGCGCTGCCCCTCCTTCCCTGAGGCCACACCCCTGTCACCTGCTCTGTAAGTAGGAAGTGCCCCTCCCTCTATTCTTTCCTGACTGCTAACACGGGCTGTGCTAAAATTGAACCACATACACAGAACATTAACTTCTAGCTTTTTAAAAAAATATTTTTGTTGTCACAAATTAAAGCTCATTAGCGAGAGCCATGGTTACCCCCGCTCACCCAACCTCAGCTCCTCTGAAGGCTTTTAAAGTTTAAAGGAAGACTTCTGTTGCTCTGTTGGGACAGAGGATGTAACCATGGTTCCACAAACTCCATACCAACATTATACCAAGGGGCCTCACAGGGCTGTCCTCTCAGTGCCTGCTGTTGTATCGTCTGCCTGCTACAGTTAACACAAAGGGGATTCACAGTACAACATATGCACCAGATTTGGTTTCTAAAACAACTCCAAGCTGCTCATAATATTTGTTTTTTTGTTGTTGTTTATTCTTGAAGCAGCAACAAAACTAAACATTCATGTTTTACATTTCCTTATATTCATGTTGAAAAAAACCAGAAAGCTAGGAAGGGATTTATCCCAGATAATGATTGGTGTTGATAAATGACTGCAAACGTTAGCTTAACCAAACTAACTAGCTAAAGGCCTTTACAAAAAGTAAAGTTGTACATCAGTAAAGTCTGCAACATTGAACCACCTCAGTATCGTTAATAGTATTCCCTGTTGTCAAACTGGCCTGTGGATGTCGTTGATGGAGCAGCCATGCTCACTGAGCTTAGTAGAGTTAGCAGTTCAGCAGTTAGCGGTTACTTTAGCAGCAAGTAACTGAGGCTGTCTATCCAGAATTGAGTGAGGCCAAGCACCCAGACGACATCAGAGGGGAAATCAGAAAATATGTCTCCCTAAAAACATGATATAGTTTTACTAAAATCATTAAATAAAGCCTTTAAGTTTGTTTGTGCATTGATCAGTTAGCCTCAAGATAAACTCCTCCTCAGCAACCTCCACGGCATAAATTCAAGAACTTGTTTCATCAGACAGAAAATTTTATATCACTGAGTGCTGGAAGTATCATCAACAATTTTTTATCCTCCTCCAGGAAATGAAAAAACTACAAAATGCTTTAAAAAAATATCTACAAATAAACTTTTTTTTTGTCATCATGGGACCAGATATTCACATGAGAAGGACATAGAACAAGGCATATTTGACAAAAAAACAAAGCATTGATTTTGACTTCATGGGAACTTTAACTTTACCAGCACTCAGTGACATCACTGCTAGAAGAGGTTACCAAGGCAACAGACTTGAAGCTTTTAACCAGAGAGGGCAGCAAAACAAATTAAGAAAAACTTTGTAAACACATCATAGCACATCAGTTAAATTACTTCTAATGACATTTTACACGTTAATGTCAGCAAATCTGAAAATATACAAGAAGGTGTTTGTGTGTGGCGTTGGAAGAGACTTTGTACTGTGCATCCAACCTCAGTGTTAACGCTCTAACCCCTGAGGAGACACGCCTCTCTGCTCATCTGCTACCAAGGACCTAACTGCTAACTGCTAACCAGCAATACAGCTTGTTTTTGTGTGTGTGTGTGTGTACGTGTGTGTGTGTACGTGTGTATCCGTCTGTCAGACCTGAAGAAATAAGTGCAGTTTTTCACTTTTCTTTCAAGCAAATTCTCTCAAGGTTTTTCTTTTAATAATGAATGATGTCTGAGTCAGAGTTTCAGCTCACATAGCCTAGGCAGCTGTGTGTGTGTTTCAGTGTGGCTCACATGCATGTATGTGGTCTGTATCTTGCTTGCACAGCATTACAAAGTGAAGGCAGGCTGCAGTGGTTTGGACAGTCTTTCTCCTCTCTCCACTGTTGTCTCTGATCAGCCTACATGCAAAGACGTGGGATTGTGTGTGTGCGAGTGTGTGTTTATTTGTGCAGACAGTCTGTTCATGTGAGGTCCAGGCTGCTATATTCTTTCACACAAGGCTTATTTCAATCTTCGCACTTAGTTTCTTGTCTTGGAACAATTGCATCTTGATTTTCTTGCATTGGTTAAATTGTTGTCTTTTTTGTTCAGTCTTTGTGTCTGTGGTCAGCAGAAATGGAAGTGATTTGACCTTTGACCCAGACCTGCATCGCAGCCACAATCATCTCTGAGCTGAAATTTTTTTCTCTGAAACAGAAACATCCGAGGATGATGACGACAACGAGGACGAGTCTGATTCTGGTGATGATGGCGGCTGTGAGGAGAGCGGGCTGGGTCTGCTGGCCAGGTTTGCAGCGAGCGCGCTTCCTGTCAGCTCTACCCCGCTAAGCCTTCTCCATGACGGCAAACATCGCAGCAGGCAAAGCACTCTGGGTAATACAAAACAACAGAATCAAATGAGTTGTGTGTGACTGAGCACCGTGTTCGTGCAAATAAACAAAATAAATGTGGATTTTCCGAAAAACAGCTGCAAAATTGAAAAGTTGAGAAAATAAAATGATCTGTCCTTCCTCATTCTATATAAACAAAAGTAGACGAGCCTGTTCTCTGCACAGACACTCCTGCTCTTAGCATTTTCACCGGCTCCCCGAACAGCATTCCACAGTGTAAGTGTAATATTTTGTGGATGAGCAGGTTCACTGCCTGAGCAGTTTTTTTGGGATTGTGTTATTGATCCAAAGTTAAATATCCATCCATTCTAATCGTCACATCAGGCTGCATGTAATGATTCAATCTTGAATTATGTATTAGCTTCAATTTGATCAATATTCCTTTCACAGTGTTATTGATTTCAGAGAATCTGACACTGACTGCATGTTGGTGGGAGGAGCCTGTGTTTTCTTTCTGTATTGTGTGAGGAAGAGTTTTGACATCATGTGACCCTCCTCTCTCACCATCAGGGTCGTCAGAGTGCGAGTGGTCGGACTCGGGCTCAGACTTGCGGCTAAGGAAGTTCCCCTCTCTGCTGCACGGCAAACGCTCTGCCCCAGAGCTCCCCCTGTTGCCGCCGGCAACCCGCCGCATCGACCAGACCAGCCCCACCAAGCGAGAGGAGGCGCTGCCAGTCAAACGCAAGCCCCTGCCCAAGCCACGCCCCTCTCCCAGGTCGCCACGGCGGTTCAGTTTCGACCTCACCACCAGCTCCGGAGCCGGAGGCTTCAGCGAGGACGAGGGCTGGACCCGAAGACGCAGCGAGAGGATTTTCCTCCACGATGCCACCACGTCAGCCAGTCAGACATCCACGCCAGCCTCCACCTCCTCCAGCCAGAGCTCCTCCTCCAGCTCAGCCCCGCCTCTCACCCCGAAACCAGCCTCCAGACCCAAACCGGCCCAACCAAACAGAGAGGGGAAAGATGTGGTGAAAGTACGTCAATAATTCATCGTGTTGTCATGCACCGACTGAGACGAGCCTGAAAAACTCCTCCCTCTCTGTGCTAATCTTTTTCTTTCCGTTAATGTTTCACTCCTCTTTTCCTCCCTCAAAATCTGGTTCCTTCACATGCTTTTTGTCTCCCTTGACACCTGTGTGTGAGTGTGTGCTGTAGTGTGTGTCAGGGTGCCAGCAGGGTTTCCCAGTACTTCAGTCACTGCAGCACTCCCTGCTGTCTGTGTCATGTTGCT
>JAQFJB010000019.1:14618071-14629810 GCA_029874875.1 Naso minor
AGGTTTCAATTTTGGGGTTCAAAATTGTGATTTACAGGAATAGTTCAACATTTTCTCTCTAAGAGTTAGAGTTAGACGAGGAGATCGGTACCATTTTCATGTGGAGCTTCTGCTTTTCTCTTTTTACTTTTTTCCACTTTAATCTTTTTTGCCTTTTGATTTTTAGCACATTTTGCCGTTCCCTTATTTTTTATATTATGCACTTTGTAAAATGATTTCTTTGCAAAACCCTTTAATTCAAGATTTGGAATCCCTTTATGTGTTTGTATGAAACTGTTCTTTTTTCCTTTCGTAAGTGAATGAAATAAACTAAACTAAACTAATTTTACATTAATTTTTGCTCTTCTTTCAGATGATCAGTGTAAAGTTTACAGACATTGATGGACATGACCCAATTTAAGGGTTCCATAGAAACCAACACTTCAGAAAAAAACAGACTATTTACATTTGTTTTCTCACTCATTACTACCCACCCTTGAAACATTTCCTCCCTTTCAAACAATCTTTATCAGGTTACATTAGATTTCCCAAGACAAATTTGCTATTTACACTCTGCCATGTCTTTGTACTGTACAATGGAAATAGAGGTGAAATGGAAATAGGGTGCATGCTGGAGGAGAATGATAGCCTTAAATGAAAGACACACAAGCAGGTCAAAAATAATCTAATTGTAAACAAGCATCAGTTAGACGAATTGAAGCTATGCACATTGAAAGTTTAGGGTCTAAAAAAAAAAAAAAAGACAAGAAAAGGAAAAGACGAGAAAAAAAAATGGTAGGCATCTTGGCATGCAACAAAGCACCTCACATGGAATCTGGACAGGTTTTACAACGGATCAGTCATCTGAGGGAAGTGGAGGGTTGCACATGAAAACAGTATTCATACAGTAAAGTCATTTTCTTGACTGGTGTCTGCACCATTATTCCATGACAAATAATTACTGGTCAGACATAGTTTTGAAGTTAGAATTAGTGATTGGTCAACTGTTTGGGTGTGATAGGTCGATTAAATTTGGTCCTCAATTTACTATATGTAGTGACTTTGCTATATTGGCACTTTTCTGACCTAAACTGCACTGGATTACATTTTGACAGAGTAGAGACCAATATTATTTATATTTATTTTTTTTTATCTGAATTTATATTTTCAACATCCTACTTTTTTGTAGAGGGCTAATGGGTCATAACCAATGGCTTCAGTGTTAAATGTTAATAAATTCCTTAGTAATGCTTTACAGATCAGTATTAAGCTATTGATGAGAGGAACATCTGGAATGGCAGGTTGTGAAATATCTCTTACACGGGTGTTTATCCTCCTGCCACCCGGATGTTGATGTACTTGCTGTAATCAGTTAGTTAGAAGAGGAGAACCTTAATGCAAGTCAATACATTTTTGGTATTTGCTGGACCTGGACTATTTTTTTATTCAGAATGTGAAGGTTTTATTTTACAAAAGTTAGTACATTTAAACCCAACCTAGCATAACACCTACTCTGTCTTTATAGCTAGCTCTTGAACTCATCATGAAGACTGTTTTACATGCAGTGTTTCTCACCAAATGCACTATATGTATACATGAGGTCAGACAAGCATGTTGAGTGCAACTTCTCTGCTTCTCTGAAAAAACATTTCAAAGTTGATTTTTAGGTATTTTCTTAAATTTTAAAATTTAAGATCGACCAATCATCAATCAGCTGGTGTGCTGATGAATGGCAAATTTGATGTAACAACATCAGCTAGTTAGTTTATTACTGATGTATAAAGCGTTGGTATTTCCTTATTAACTATTAATTAAGTGAACAGAAAATAAACTTTATCTATCTGTTTGATTAGTTACAACATATAAACCCTTTATAAAGGGTGCCATATTGGAAAGTGGTACCATGAAAGCTTGAATCTTGAGAAAAGTAGTATTTTACTTGACATGTGTGAACTGTTCACAGAGACAAATGATGAAAAGATAAAGATAAGAGTTTCATTGTACTCATAGCTGTCTGTCCATTTTCACTCTAATTGCCACATGACAAATCACATCCCTCATTGTGACTTCTCTATGTTCCCACTCAAAACTGTTTTAACATCCAGCTTTGGCTACTGTTGCACACTAAAGATCCTGTGAAGCACTGTATGTGGACCAGGAAAAGATACAGATTTGGTCATCCTCTGGAGTGACACAAATACATAGCTGACTTCAGTTAGCTTTATTTGAAGAGGTCAAAACTATTCTACTATTCAATTTTATCAACTGTCAACTGTAACACTAATATACTTTGGAAATACACAAGAGTTAGAAAATAGCCTGGAAATACATTGTGACATGCAATCATTTTCTTTGACATTCTTTGTCAGTGTAGAAGGTCCAGTCCCTCCAAATCCATGTGGATAGTTGCACTTCACTGAAACATTGAGGAAGAAATGACTAAAGACATCAAAGGGGAAACAAAACTAACAAAATGAAACAACCACCAAATTTCAATTGCTCTCAGACAAAAAAAGTAAACACATATAGCACAAACAAGTAAAAAAAATCCATCTCATAGTCTGTAAGCAGATACAGAAGAACTTCTTCCCTTGATATTAACGAAGTAGAATAAGTGCTCTGTCTTTCCCCTTGAACAGAAAATATGCTCCAGCACACCAGCCCCCGCCTCCACTCTGCACATACCACAGATACTGTACACAGGACAGCAGGGATTCAGCAATATGTCAGAAAAATGATTGATATAAAACTGCCATTTGTTTAGAGTGAAGCATAAGAATGCTATCACCGTCACAGAATGATAATTATTGATTTTTGTACAGTGGTGTCCGTGTGGCTCAGAGGAAAAGTCAGATGGAGGGAATAAACAGCACTGCACGACATGCTCACTGCTACATTAAAACCAAAGATGGACAGATGTACAGGCCAAAATGTTTGTGTTTTGAATGCCAACCGACCTGAATCTGGCACTATTATTATTTTTTAGAGGTGATAAATAAAATTTAGAGATGCGTAAACTCTCTAAAAGCACCTATGGTTAAAAAAAAAATAAAAGTAATGACAGGTCTCGTGTTGTTCCTGTCCTGAAATAATATAAAACAGCTGGTACAGATTTTTGAAACACAAATGCAGTGGCCTGAATTTATAGCACAGGGTTTGTTATGTAAAGTCGATTGGGTATTCTGTTTTTTTATAGTCTAATAACCTGTTCGTGAGGACACAAATTCTTACTGCTGGAAGAAAGAATACTGTGGTTTTGTGTCGGGAAAACTTTGTCTTAATGTCTTATTTAATCACTCTTGATTTCAATCAAAAGCAAAGCAAACAACAGAAATAAACAATGCCATTTATATGTCCTCAGCTCAGTAAACTCTTTTTGTTTTTTGTTTTTTTTGGTCATCTTTCCAGCCCCAGACTCTTCAGCTGGACTTTCTGATGAAGATTTTACCAAACTACCACCATTTGAAGAAAACTGTTAAAGCAGGCCACAATGCTAGCTAAAAATCGGACATTATCCTTTTCAAGCCGAATTGTAAATGGCCAGCAAACTCTTTTTTAAATGATTCTTACTCGGAGGAAGCATGGCTGTACATATTTACAAACATGTATCTAGCTTTATTAGTACTTTTCTTTGCTTACTGATTAATATTTTCTACTTCTAACCACAACAGGTGATCAAGTGTTTCATCTATGTTGCTGTGCTGATGTACAGGTTTTCTATGATTAATTAAATAATGATGCCGATGGTTTACTCCAATGTGCTTATTTTTGACAGAGAGTGGTGACTGGTAATTTCATTACAGGGTTAAATATATTTCAGCAAGAACACAGGAATTGGTGGAACGTTTCAGTGCATATCCACATTTTGAAAATGAAATGAAACACAAACAGTAAATTAATAATTCTAAGTATTTTCATTGATTCTCACCTAGATTTTTATCAGAAACGCCTCAATGGTGGCATTCTAAGTGTCACTAATAGAGCTGTCCCTTCAACGCATGTATGTGAAGCAACAAGGCAGTGTCTGTAACATTGTCATTTATTAAAATAAGTTCCAAAAGTTTCTCTATTTTAAACCAGTAAGCCATGGTCCTGCAAAAAGGAAAGAATTTAAATATTTTGACATCCTACCAGAAGTCATTACCAAAACGTTTCATGCTGGATGAAAGACGTCGATGGGATGCACCGCACAACACAAGTCTGTCATTGAAAGGATGGGAGGGTGCCCTTTTACAGAAAACTTTGTGTACACACACACACACGCACACACCTCTCTTTGCAGTATCCTAGATCAAATGAAGAAAAATGCATTTACGCACTTCAACCTCATTTACATCTTAACAGTAAGGTTGGTGTCCTCAGTGGTCTCAGTGCCTGTTTCCTCCAATGTCCTTCAGTTATCACTGATTAATAAACAAACTAAAAAGGATTCCACAACACAGTTGCTATTTACTCCATGTAATACAAGACCATTGATCACTAACAGGAGTGCAGAGAAAGGAAAAGAAGCCTGTTTTTGCCATGAAAAAAGTGTGTGTGTGGTAGTGAGGCCAGGGTCCCCATCTCCTGTCATTTATCATATACAGATTTTACAACACTCCTATGAACCAGTGAGGCAACAGATTTCACTTCTTGACAGGAACACCGTCTGAGTAATCCTCCAAGACGCCTGCTAAATGGTTGTTGTGGGTCTTGAAGTGTCTCTTCCTCTGTCCACCTTGCTTCTTTCTCTTTTGTACGGGTAACTGGAGGGAGCACAGAAAACGCAATCAGCACTAATTAAGATGCTTGGTAAACAAAGAACGAAAGTCACCATTCAGTGTTAAAATGTTAAATCCTTTAATTCTACTGAAATAAATCAAGGCAATTAATTTGGGAAACTAGAAAGAAACTCAGGCTAATGGGAGAGCAGGCGCCACTGACCACTTTCTTTGGTCCTGTTTCTTGCATGGAGGAGATTCCTTGTTTCTTCAAGTACTCCTCAATCTTCTCTTCGTCTATTGAATCCACTGGAACGCTCCTCCAGAGTTTTTGGAATTCTACAATTGAGAGCAAGTTGTTTTAATTATTTTTTTTCAATCCAGAGTTATGCTCGACACAGTCGTTTCACGGTAACTTTTTAAGATGTCACTACTTTGTCTTATGGATGTCAGTATCCAGGGATAAAGTAATCCACACAAGTGAAATCAGAAAAAAAGTCAACACAGTCTTATTTAATGTGCTAAAATGTTCTCGCAAAAAACACTTCCTTCAAAACATAAATCAATTTCAGACACTCTGATTACAATTATTTTTTCATAAAGGCATAGAGCATGTTCGTAAATATTAACTAAAATGTTAATATGCCACATACAGGAAAGAATGACTAACTGTCAAGTACATTGATGAATGTCCTCCTGTAAACAATATTAAAAATGTGAACAAGTGAGAATCACATAATTGAAACCACTCTGATGATAGTTTTGTCACACTTGTTAAGAAAGGAGAGGTTACACCTCCATCATTCTGATTGGTTCATGAGGCCAAAGCCAAAGCTTGGTGGTTTGCATCTTCATATGGCTACTTGATTCACTGATTATCAAAACCAATGGCAGTCAAATTTCTTCGAATGCACAGACAGTAAGAGACAGAAAGACATTACGGGATAAAGAGAGGAACACAGCGAGTATTATCAGAAGTAACTGGCAAAGGTGCTTTATGCTCACCTTCATCTACCACAAACTGGCAGTGTTTGTCATTGTAGAACAAAATCTTTTTCTTGTCTGGTCTTGTCACAAAGATGATCTGATCCCCCAACGCCTGTGAACAAACGAGAGCTCTCGTCTCTGCTGATATTGTTCAGTTTTCATTCATGGTGCAAAGGAGTGAGACAGTAATCAAGATAAAGTACAGTACAATACATGTAGGAAGCATTTTTGTGTTACCTTGATGGCCTTGGCTGAGTTGGGCAGCCCCTCCTCTACGTCGTCCAGCAACACTCCTCCCAGGCCCAGCTGGTCATGTTTGTCCAACAGCCTCAGTAAGGCTTTCTTGTCCTTCAGGTTGTACTTAGGTTTGAAACCATATGTCCCATCCCGGACGTCAATTTTGGGGTTGTTCACCAAAGCCTAAGATTAACAGATGTCAGGCTTTGGGCGTATAGTTAAGCAGTTGTCAAGCTGTTAGACGTGCATATGTACAGTGCTTACACAGTATAGTGTTACTGTGTGTACTAGTGTTAACGAGCAGTGTTACATATTATGTAAAATTTAAATAATAATTTGCAAACCTTAAAGGTACACTATGCAACTTCCTGACAGTCCTATAAACGAGGAGCTAGACAGAGTAACTGATTAAAGGAAAAACAATTGGCAGGAGCCATCATGACTTTGAGGTGTTTTTCAAATCCGTGTTTTTAGACTAACGAATAAAAAGAGGACATTGCACAGTTACATTAAATAACATACATAGTGCAACTTTAATGCTTTCGTACCTTATATCTTTTTCTGATCACTTTAAAGAACAGAGGACAAACATTGTTCACCTTCTGAAAGATGCAAGTTTTGTGCTGATTTACAGCTTCAGTGGCTCCAGTTATTTTCTTCAGCTAATGTAGTTTTCTGTTAAAATTATCTTTGACAAGGGATTAAATGCTATATGATGTTATCAGCAGCATCATCACTCAGCTCCTCTTTCTTCTTTTGCAAAATACAGGATGTTATGGTTGTGGCTCACGTCAGCTAACGGAGTTCTTTGAGGGAAAACTGGCCAGGGAGATTTAGGTCAGTGAAACGGTGCAGGGCAGGACGTGTGCCCTCCATGATAAATAATAAGTAGTAAAATATGAAATATACAAAAACAAACCTCAGTCATGAGCCACTGTTTCTGTTTCATGCTGATGTCGAGAAGTTTGGTCTCATCCAGAATCTCATCAAGGGTGAGGAAGTGTGTATCACCTGCCTGATGCCTCGTCTAAGAGGTAAGAACAGAAAAGTGCATGGATTTACATTCAAAAACATGCACGCACAGTCATCACAGTATAAAATCCTCATAGCCTTAATTTTAAAATGTACGTAATTCTTAACCCACACTTCTGGCGGTGTTAAAGCCAAATGTCTACAGTGATCTGGTGCCTTACATCCAACTGTCAGGGGAATTTTACAGTTTAAAGCTCTGTGATTCAACAGATGGCACAAAAAAAAAACCAACAAAAAAAAAAACGCTCACATTAAAACAAAATCTGTCAAATTGAGGGTGAGTTCTGCAGTGAAGGATGAGTCAGACAGCTAGTGTGATGGGGCTTGGCTGCCTCGCTGCAGAGCCTGAGCATGACAGCAAACAAGCTGTTAACATACCAAAAGATAAGACTGGGCACCAAATGCTGCGCAGCGGACAAAATGCATTTACTGGACTAACACAACAGACAACATGTCAAGCACTTAAAGAGCTTTGCTTAAAATCCAGCAATTAAGTAGATTCTGTCGTGGCAGCTTAAATCAATCTGAGGAGGAACAACACTTGTGAGATTGAAACTGATTTTGTCTAAATCGGTGATCATTTTAAGAGTCAAAAACTTTTAAGATGAGTAAAATCACCACTAAACTGCCGAAGAAGGTTCCTTTTTTAAAAAGTTAAAATGCCTCCGGACGCTTACCCTCATGTAATTGACTATCTTGGCTAGGCAGCCAAACTTGTACCCAGAACTCGTCTTGATGTTGAAGTTGCCATTACTGGACTCTGGAAAAAGAAAAAAAAAAAGCAGCAGCTTAATATTCATATGTAGCATTATTTATTGTGAGGACTTGCACAATTGGACAGTATGGACGTAGCTTGTTATTGACAAAGAGGTTAAAAATCAATGGAAATGATTGTTAAAACCATCATAACACAAAAAACCTAATTGCTTTATATTTTATAAAGCCACTAATCTTTCTTTAATCAGATTTAAATTTTGAGTGCATGCATTACTCCACATGTTTTATACAGTACACAAATCCCTTGGAAACCAACACTGCATTAGGTCGTCTGTAAATATTTAACGACCGCCTAGATCCGTCTGTGGTACTCCTCCTCAAGCCTGCACTGTAGTGCTGAAGCCCATTAAATCTGTGGCAGCGAAGGAATGTGTTTGAGTTAAAAGAACGTGTGACCTGGTGCAACAATGTGATTCACTGATGTGTTTTCAATCAGTTTTTCACAACAATAGAGCTCAGAGTTTATTGTTGAATTAACTTTTTACAAGTTCTGGGGTATTGTAGAATTTGTTAACAATGAAAAAAAAAATCATATGGTCATGAGCCTTATCTTTAAATGTAATACAAAAAATTCTGCAGGACATACTACGAGAATAAACTGATAAGAATGATTTGAGTCCAGCCACCTGGTCCTATTTTCTGTTGGAGTTCAACAATGCTGCTCCCCTTCAGCAGACTGTGCTCAGCACTCACCAATCAAGGCTGAAAACAGACACTGATTTATGAATGATTCATGATGTGGGCGGGAGATTCTGTTGCCGTGCGCTGCACTGTGGGCAGGACACCGAAAATGTGACAGGCCGATCAACGAATGGTGCAGAGGCAGGGCTAAAAGAAAAGGACCAATGATAGGTGGGAGCCTGTGCTGTTTACCAAAGACATGAAGAGCTGCAAGGAGTGGCGGAGGGAGTGAGCGAGTGCATGAGCGGCGGCTGAGAGTGCATGAGAGTATCGAGGAGGAAAAAACGGGTCGAGGAGTGAACGTGGGGGAGGGAGAGAGTGGAAGACTGGAGCAATAGGTGGAGCATCAGAAAGAGGAGAGCGCATCTGTTGACTTGGATCCTCTGAAGACTGAGCCAGACACACAGGTGAGTCTGCAGATATTCAGAATAGCATCATCAGAATATTGCGTGTGGGTTTAGCATCAACAGACCATAACAATCCACAGTATGAAATGAAATTGCACGCTGTGGGCTGTTCTCCTGTGCAGCTGTGAATGTAGAGGCTTTTTCCTAACGATTCCAGCGTTTACGCGGTGAATCATACATTTTTTAAAATGCAGCAGATCTGTTTACGAAGCTAATTCCTTCTGCACTGGAGAAAGCTGAAGTGCACATCATCATACGTATCAGCAATGTATGCATGTAAAATCTGTAATTTACAGTATGCAATAAAAATAATTAAGCTAAGATCTTTACAAGGCAACTATAACATCGAGGCCAAGACTACGCAAACAGGCGAAGGATTAAATAAACATGGATCTGTCTGTCTGCCCTCTTCCTGCTTGAATACCAAGCATCATCTCCATGTATGTACTCCTGTACATCTTGTCTGTGTTTATGCATGAATCAGAGCAAACTGCAGCTCTTAAGACAAATCAATGAGAGACTGAAAGCCGTGAAGAGCCAGCCAGGGGCATTAAGAGTGTAATGTTTGGTGATGAGTGTGTATGTATGTATGTGTGTGTGTGTGTGTGTGTGTGTGTTTGTATGTTTAATTCAGTTCAGTTGTGTGGCCAGAAAGCAACACCTTAAAGAGCCTGGATGGGGTGGGGCTCATTTAGGGTGAGATAACAGATGCTCTTAAGACTGCTGTGACAAAAGAAAGGAGGGGGTCAATATCAGGCGAGACAAATTAGCAAAAGAGGTTGTTGTCATGGCAATGAGTTAAAGTGACGTTAATATCGTGAGGTGGGTCTGCCATGAAAGGATGCTTAAGGGGAAACGAGCAGTCAAGTTGGATCAACCGAGAAAAAAAAAAAATTCAAAACACTCATCACATTCAGTACGCACTAAAAAAAAAAAAAAAAAAAATTATATATATATGTACTATATGCTGTCTGCTGTGACTCTGCTGCTAATTATCATCTAACAGTAAATGTAGTTTACTGCCTTACCTAACTTGATGTAAACCAGAATGTTGTAGTATTTAGTTGGCAGGCAGGATAAGTGGAATATGCAAAATATCCCATTTTCAACAATGTACAGATGCTAAAAACAAATACAATACTTTAAAAATGATTGATTTCATAAAAGCCTATGAATAATGTTCTGAGAGACATAAAACAAATCGAGCATTATTCAAGATTTAACATAACACCGTCAGTGGGAGATATATGCACTATTACAGCTTCTTAAAGGAGAATAAAAAGCACCAAAATGATTTGGGTATTTGCTTTTTCTCACAATGACATTTGTTAGTACAAAAGGTAACCCGCTGTCAAATAGATTAAATAAAAACAAAACAAATGCACACACTTCCTTTCCAATGTCACTGAAGACAGCACGGACAGAGTTTCAGCACCAAAGCAAGGCTACAACTCCTAAAGGTGAAAATGCACCACAAGCCACTGGAACGACGGGACGTATCCTGGCACAGTTTTAGGTGACGCTGAAAATAAAGCTACAAACACAAAAAGAGTATTCACCTACTTCTACAAACGCACTGCAGTGAAATCTTCACGCACAGGTTATACTAAGATGCCACAAATTGATCCAACCTACATGAAAGCGTCTGTATTGAACACACAGTCCAACCGGCCTGTAACAGTTATGCGATCTTGGAAGAAATTTACACACATACAAAAAAGTGTAACTGTAAAAAATTTACAGTACCAGGATTATATATAGGGAAGCACTTCGCCCCTCTTTCTTTACGCCTATCTGTGTTTCACTCAAGTAATCTGGGTCAGCTTCCTCGGTCTGAGTACATGGTATAAAAATGTCTGTGTGTGTGCATGCATGTGAATGCTAACAGCGTGTATGCATGTGTGTGTGTGTGTGTTAAGGGGGAGAGATACTGGCACACTCTTCTTCACTGAGGACTTAAAATGATAGGATTTAGCTAAAAATGTGAAAACACAGCTGAAGAGACAAAAATGGTCTGAAAGCGTGCACATGTGCAGACATGTTTTCACTTCATCACTAGACTGAAGCTGTTTTTGCTGTTGTTCTTTTACATTTTTGCCTGGCATTATGGCAGAAGAGTGCCAACCTGAGCGTAGGTGCCACATTTCACTGTGCAGCTATCCTTTTCTTCCGGGCTTTCAAGTCTATTTTTGTTCTGAGCAGATGGCTGCAGTCGGGTTTATGCTTGATTGAAATATAACCTTTTGCTCTAATAACGCACCGTCTTCTCATTTAACTAAAATTTAAGACCAGGGTTTCGTTTGTGTACAAACTGGCATCGCAATTTACTATTTCTCAACATGATACCCTCCAACTGGTAATAATTCCATAATCTCATTATGGCAAATTACATTAGAGAAGCGTGATGGTTTTTCGGAGAGGAAATTGTTTTTAGATTTTGTCTGTGGCCTCAAGTGAGTCCACGACCTCTGCCAAACACTGATGTTAGCTTTGAAAAAAATGAAAAACATTATTTTACGATTTGTAGACTTTTCTTTTTAATGGTTAATATTTGCATTTCTGGCACAAAAAAAAAATCATTTGATTAAAAATATTAAAATACATTCATATGTCCCTGCATCTTAAGTATTATGCACTTTCACTGCTTCATTTATTGATTATTCTCTCACCATGAAAACAGCCATCATTCTGTCATTTGTTTTCCCTTACACTGTTGCCATCTTGCTGTAACAACCACAACCAAACATTCTCTCAAGCATTAACAGTCTGCTCTTCTCCCTGTTTATGTCGCCTAAAACCAGAAACCATGGCCAACGTCACCACTGCTATACAGCCAAGTAATCTCCCAATGCACCCAGAGGCAGTCCCTCTCACCCACGTCTCCTTACAGGTCCAGGAAGTCTACCCTTTCCATGACGGCTGGAACGTGGCCTGCTTTA
>JAQFJB010000019.1:14796127-14806853 GCA_029874875.1 Naso minor
GATGTAGTTAGCATTGTGCTAACAAACATTGGGCGCTAAGGGAAATTACAGTTGCTTTCCGAATTACGCAGCTCAGTGTAAGTGATAAACAGCTTGAGAAACTGCTGTGGAAAGAGGCGTATCTGGTGCACTGCCAACTACGATTGTGTCTGGTGTATTTCTCAATGTGGGTAGATTCACCCACTGAACTCAGCCCCCTGTCACATTCGATTAATGGATTTTGCCCTAATAGACCGTCATCTCGCGATGGCAATTGACAGCGAGTAAGGTCCTCTGCATTTTAGGAAAATAAAAATGATCATTAAATATTTGTGAGGTACATTTTGATATATTCATTATAATTAAATTTGGACATTTCAGTATTCATTTCCTGGACACAAATTGCTGAATGAACCACCAGTGCCAATATTCCAATTTAATGTGAACATTTTGAACTTTAGTTGAATAACAAAATCCCATAATGAAGCCCATTACCATGGTTACAAAATCACAGACACTATACGCTCTGTAATGTCTTGGTTACAGGCAAAGAGCTTTTTTGGCCCACCACTGAAATACTTATATTACTCATCGACCCTAATGAGTTCCCTGAGGCGCGGTGGAAGCACTGGCACCAGCTTATAATGTCTCCCAGTGCCAGTGTACACAGACAGACACACAGTAGGCTTCCAGGGCCGGACTCCCTCATAAACACCAGCTCAACACACAGACGGCGGCATATCTGGAGAGATGACATGTTACACATTCTTCTCATTCCTCTCTGCTCACTGCAGAGCTGAATGTTGTTAGCGTGACTTTTCACTTTTGACTGTTTAATACAGAGGTGAGCACATGCAACCTGTTTGCAACCTGACGCAGTCACAGGTACAACCCTGATTTCACAATGTTGGTACGCTGCGTAATCTGCAAATGAAAACAGAATGCACTCATTTGCAAACAAACTGTGCACTGATGACTGTTTTACAAAGTGTTCCTGAGCATATATAGCAATATTGATTGAATCAGGTGCTTTTATTTGCAGAGTCATAATACTGCGGCTCTCTCTTGGCTGCTATTTTCATTTTTGTCTGGTGGAAGTAAGCGAAAATGTGTTGTCATTTATTTCCACCATGAGTGGTTCAAAACAAGATTTTAATTTTAATTTTAAGCATTTACAACTTTCCCAGACTTTTGTTTCCCCTGTCTCAACATTGTGCTGGCATTAAAGTTACAATAATAATGTATTTACAAAAATAAGTAAAACTGGTCAGATAAAATATTCAATATTTTGTCTTTGTATTGTTTTCTATTGAATATATACAAAAGGATTATGAAATCATCACATTCTGTTTTATTTATGTTTTGCGTCAGGACTGTTTTTAGAGTCAGGGACTGTTGTTGTTCTTCCTCTTGCTGTTTGGATGTCGCTGTTTATTTTATCAGCACTCTAACAACAAAGCTTCAACACATGACACAGGTTTGACGCCCCCGGCGTATTGTGATTCTATTTTCAGGTACATCATGCTGAAAGTTTCCATTTCAACCCCCTTCTTCTGTTGTTGTGTATACACACACTTGCAATCATCCAGGCAACAGGAAGTAGTGCTCACAGGCTCTTGCAAAGCTCTACCTCTAGTGGGTACTCTGCAGTAGTGCAGCTTTTATCTTTCCTTCCATCAGTGACCAGCACAGAAATGTCAATCAGAACATAACGCCTGTCTGTCAACAGGATTTCAGGACTATGAACAATCTGATAATAGGATCAAAAATGTCTAAATTGATCGTCTGCATGCATTTTTGCATCACTTCAGGTCTTACCCACTTGTCATCAAACATCAGGGAGGACTGATTTCAATGTTGGGGCTAAGCTCTCTCTAGCTTTTACAATGAAGGTAAGAAAAACGTTTTAATTATTTTTTAAAAATACTTAGAGCAGATAATTTTATTTTTGGGTGGAACCCAGAGCTGACAAGTCATCAAAAAAACACAGGATATAGCTAACTTGGCTTATTTTGGGCAGAATTTAAACAGCCCCTGACACATTAACGTCAGCTTTGGGCTTAATTCTTACAGCTCAGCACTGTAAAGTCGGTTTACCAATCATCTTCGTAGTTAAGTGAGTGACAGGTGTCATGACACGTCCCTTTGATTTGCTGCTCATTTGGGCTAAACTGATTCAGTCCACAGGCCGCAGCATTTAACCAATAAGCGCTTACAGCGGGGCAGAACAGCTCTGCAGTGGGGTGCTGAGAACTGTGTCAGAACAAGAGATTAGCACAAATGAAGTGGATTTTAATTTTCTTCATTGTGTTTGGAGGAAAAATTGGAGGTGAAGAGACTGGGGATACATTGTCCAAATGTTACTGAAATAACAGTGGACGAATGTTTTAATCCTAAGTTTTGTCTCGTCGACAGGAAGTGACGATCCACTGCAGGCGGACTAGCTAGCCAACTTTGGCGCAGCAGGAAACTGGAGAGTAAGGGGAAATGTACCTTTTTTAAAAAAAACAAATAGTGAAAAGCTTAAAAGGGTGCACGAGACATAGCAACAACAACACAACTACAGCAGTACAAAACATTGTACGCAGACAGACATACTAGCAAATGGACAGAAAAGAACAAAAACAACAAATCGGAGGCTAGCTGCAGCATCATTAGCCTACTAGACTGAGATCCACAATGGGCCAAAACAAACTGAATCATCTATCTCTGATTACAACTGAAAGTGATATTCCGAGCAAACTGGATTTTATTCGCCTCATTAAGGACTTCTCCACCACAAAAACATGGAAAAAAGTAACATTAAATCCATTTATGATTGATTGTTGCATTGCTGCTGTTATTAGCTACACATGTGCTGCTACTGCTGCTGCTGAATGGATCTTTCTGACAGTGAAGGCCACATATTCTGCCTTACCTGTCATTCTATCATTTTTGCAGGTTCTGTTTTGTTAAAAAGGTATTATTAATATTAAATATTTTTGGTTGAACTACTACATTTGTTAACCCACCCACCCAGTATCACCACCAGCCACCACTAGTAACCACAGTAGCTGACATTAAGAGCAAGGTTAAGATCACACAATGTCTGAGTTAGTAAGATAAGAAAGAAGGAAGGTTTTGATCAAATGAAGGTTAAGAGCACTCCTCTGAGAGCAACAAAGGACAACAGACAGAGAAGTCAAATAGGAAACTAGTGAATACTTATAGCCTTTAGTACTGTAAACTAAGAAACAGTCAGTGAGTGGTTTAGCATGATGAACAATTGATGGATGGATTTTTTTTCAAGTAGCTCAATGTCTTCCTGAAACAAAAAACGTATAGATACCACATGATAAATACTGACCATTTTCTCACAGTACAACAATGGTGTTTTCTATTATGAAAGGCAGCGGGTGTATTGATGTCCCATGTCTTTCCCATTACTCATAAGCCTGCTGTATGTAATTAGGATTGCTCTACAGTATGCTTTCATGATGGTCTCTTCGTGTATTACCCTTTGTAATTATAATTCGAACAACAGATTGCGCCATAAGACACCAGAAGTGGTGACGATGCCTGTTGGTGGAGATTTATGGTGCCTCCAGATGAAGCAATTTAATGCCCTCCTTTAAAGGGTGGAGTCCCCTATATGTTCATGTTAAAACCACAATTCCCCCCCCGGCTTCGACAGATTCGATATAAGCATGAAGAGTATGGAGCTATAGTGTGTATGGTCTACCCAGGCGTAAAATTAAAGACTCTTCTCTATGTGCCCCACATAAATCTCTGGATGGGAGAGAGGGAAAAAGAGAAAGGGTGAGAGTGAGCATGGGGGGATGGGGTGGGGGGGTTTGGGGTTGGTGTACAAGATAAAATAAAAGTGGACAATAAGATGTTTCAATACATGGGTGCACATACACATTAATACAAAGGAAAATACACACACTGACTTATATCATTCTAACTGTAAAAATAGCTTATGTAATTGCCTGACAAGCATGAGGTTTTGCAAAAAGTGTGGTTTTAAAACACCAATTTATTCATCATTTATCAAATACTTGCTTTTCAGCACGCCCTTATTCTACAATACAAGGTCCTCTACCAATTCCCTCTTACTCGCATTTTGATACATGTGATGGCAACCATCTCATTTATCATACATATACCACCTGAGCAAGAGCCAGTATGGACGTTCAAAACGCATGTAAGCGCACCACAGGAGAACAGGCATACAATTTCTTACATGGTTAGAAAGCAGACTTGTGGTCCATGTAAGTTATTCCTGCAGGCCCACAGGCCAGAGTGGTGCTCATCTGTCTTGGTGTGACACTATCAGGCTCCCTTGCAAAACACAAAAGAGGTAAAATGGTTCTATTGCAAAATGTTAAAGGTACGTCTCAGACAAACTGACGTGTGCTGATACATGCCAAAGGGCCATGACACCTTTACCTCAAATGAGTCGTTGTCCTGGGAAAGAACCTGAACCGCACAACTTGTTTAGAGTCAAGTGTTAAGAATTTGCTAGCAGATTTAGCGAGGCTTTAACACAAGGACACTTCAGCGGCCAGTCAGGGGGATGTAGTTTTATGCAAAGTTATGTGCTGTATTTACGCTTGAGACATGAATTGTCAGCTTGATAACATAAGGACAAAAACAAAAACACAGCACAAATAATGCATATAAACATTATCATGCCATTGATCACCGCTATGTCTGCTAATATCTTTGTTCCATCAAGCATGGCCAACTAGTCATCCTCACCCTCGCTCAGCCTTTCACAGTGCACCATCAAGTAGGCTCCAGATCAATACTCCCTGGCACATATTCTCACTTTCAGAGACTTGAAATGAAAACACTATTCGATATCAATCAAGATCACAGCTGTGCCACTGAACAGGCACAATAAATGACAATATTGTTTTTCTAAATTTACCGTCAAACAGTCGCATCGAGGCACATTGTTGGTTAGATCTTTCAGCCTGGTTTATGCTGAAAGAAACCAGATGAACGGGGAGTGGAAGACGTATGTAATGCAGTTAAAGTAAAAGCCCAGTAAGCAGGAAATTTAAGAGGGGCCCGGGGATGATGATATTACAGCAGACGCTGATTGTGGACAATCTGCTGAAGAAGGAAAAGATATGGAAAATATCACTGGATGCAGTATGATAGTTAAAAGAGGCGTGCAAATGAAGCTGAGGGGAAGCAAAAATCGAGACAATTTGAAGAACATCTGGCATGTTTTCAAGTGATCAATCAAAATAAGCGACAAAATGTAACTGGTGCAAGTTAAAGGAAACAGTACTCAAAAGACAGCGTCCCTAAAATCAATCCAAATTTCCCCTTCCATTGTCTCAGCCCCTCAGTCGCCGAAGTCAACCAACCGAGTCCTTTATTTGCAGCATTGACTCAGGCTCTTAAACAATGCTGCATTTTCAAGCCCTGCTGTAGTTTCCTCCATTGATAAGAAATGCTGTGTTAAACCATGGCACTGGGAGATTTATGCCCCCAGCCCTGTGATGACCTCATTGTTCATTGCCCCACAATTCAAATCTGCTCCGCTGTGTTGCATCACATTGTGTATGACTCATTTCCAAGCACCCCATTCTCGAAACAAGTGAGACCTCCTCAGCATGCAAGTCAACCGCATCAACAACAAAGCAAAAAAAATTCCCCATCAATGCTGTGGCGACTGACTTAAGACCTGTATTTGCGCACACACACACATATGCACACACACAGAGCAACACAGTGTTTAAATGGACTGAACTGGGAGGATGAGAGGAGGGGCTGAGTGCTATTGTAAATGATTTCCTGCAGAGACCAAAATAATCGGCGGACCTTTGAGTGAGCTTCTTACAATCACCCTGGCCTTGTACACTGATTCTCCATTCAGCTCCCTAATGGCACTGTGTGTGTCACTAAATATACAGCTGCAGGCGATGTCAATGTGTGTCTCTCTGTGGGTGTGTGAGCAATTACAGTACATGTGCATTAGCCAAGAAATGCAAAAGTGTGTGTGAGAGAGAGCTGGTAATTGATGTGCGTTGCGTTAATGTGTGTTCAGAGTATCTGTGGGAAGAAATGAATGCCTGTGTGTCTCTTTGTGTGTGTGTGTGTGTGTGTTTCTATTGAGCAGTGACAGCTTTGAGTGGGGTGTCCAGGGAGGTGAAGGCCACAAAGGAGAAGTGTGGACAGGAGATGTGTTGACTGAAGGAACAAGTGCTTTTTCTTTTTGAAAAGGGGATAAAAACTACTAGCGAGTGAGGGGCTTTAAAAACAATTGGCTGTGGATACAGGAGCTATCATTAAAAGCAGCTGCTAAAATATATAGCAAGTCGAGTGCTGATAGAAAAGGCCATTTGTAGAATAACACAGAGTTTCCCTGTAGACAAAAACACATTAAGATTCTATTTAACGGCTCAGCCTGAGTTGCAACATGTACATGGTTATTGTGAACCGCGCTCAGCATGGTTTAAGTCAAATGAAATAGATTTTGGTTAAGATGAAAGAAAAAAAAACAGTGCTGCTCTCACGCATGTTTCTCAGATTGTTTTAACTAGAATAATTTTTTAAAAATTACAAACAGTAACTGCAGCTTTTCACAGGTGTGTGGAATGGCACAATAATAACCTTCATTTACTTTCTATAGCCCTCACCAAACCTTTTGCATGTTTTTCAGCCAGCAAAGTCACAATAAATCAAAGTTACATAAAGCTGAACATGACATAAATTCTTGGTTGCCTAAGAAACAAATTCAATACTGAGGATGGTCAAGGCAAAGCAAATAAGAGTCTGCCTCTGAGAAAAAATATTGTAGTGAGATATGACACTTATTTCATCCACCTAAACCTCTCAAATTATATTCCAAAAGAAAAGCAGCCAGATAATGAAGGACAAGCCATCAGCATGTGTTTGGTCTTACAGCGCACACTTCATAATACTCAACAACTGTTCTCTTTAGGATATTTGGTAGGAAAGTAGCAAGAAACACAAAATCGAAGAGCAGGAGACATCATGTTGCCACAGTTTTAATATCCTACTGAATGGCAGTGGGGTGATTTCAGAACTAATTTAAACTGATTGATTTCTCAATTATTTTTATCCTTCACGTGTGAGTCACAACCTAACGTCCCTTTGCTTGTTAAATTCCGCTGTTACAAAACATTGCTCAAAAATAAAACCTTTGAGGAGGTTTGAGAACTTTTCAACTTATTCAACAGCTTTGCTTTTACTACTTGGCTGCTTTTAGAGAATGCCTCATCAGAAAAGATATTGTTATTATTATTATTATTATTATTATTATTATTGTTGTTGTTGTTGTGGTTGTTGGTGGTGTTCTTGTTCTTGTTGTTATAGTAGTAGGCATAGTATAGTGGCAGTAGTAGGATTATGAGAATTAGTATTACCAGAAATTGGTGGAAATTTTCCATCAGAGTTTCCTCAAGCCCAAGGTGACATCGCTGAAGGACTTGTTTTGCTTGAATCACATTCAAAAACAAATTATTTTTAATTTACTAACAAATAAGCCACAGGAAAAAAAAAATTGTCATTTAGAGGCTAGTATGAGATATGTTTTAGCATTTTTGCCTTAAGAATTAATTCATCATTTAAAAATTTTTTAAAAACAATTTAAAAAAAATCTCTGGATCATATTTCCTTTTTGACGAACACTTCAACGCCACTGATTTGGCATCACAGTGCTGCTTATTCTGTTAGTGGCAGTAGTCTGATTACAATTTGCTGCTAAACAATGCAATAACCACTCAGCAGGATTACAACATGTATCACTTTCAGCAATCCACACAAACAGCCCAGTTAACAGACAGCATCAGCAGTCAAGCCAACGGTGTACATTACTTCCAATTGGCCCCAGAATACAGACAGATAATAGTCTGTGGTGGTTCGGGCAGAAAGACTTCCAACCGTTCCATATTTAGGCAGAATAAGACATCTATCTCTGCTGAGCTATTCTAGTCGAGGCCATAGGAGCAATGAGTCAGAGAACGGTCTGAGATCTGACAGCCAATCGTCCACTGCTGGTTTTCCCCTTTCCTAAGCACAGATCTAATCAGGTAGCAAAGTAACTGCATAGTCCTTTGAACCTCCAGTAGGGTTGAATGATATCAGAGTTGAGTTTCACACATTAAGGGGTGAACTGAGCTGATAGCTCCAGTCGATGGAGGAAAATGCACAGAGCAGGGGTTATTCTTTGAGGGACGGAAAAGGGTAGGAGGAAGAATGTGTTAACGCATGACTGACTACTTTAGGTTGATGAGGAAGAGGCGCATGGATCTGGCCTCATTATTTCAATACGGGAGAGAGAGAGAGAGATGCCGTCTAGCACAGGAAGGGTCTTTTGAATTGGGTTAAAGTCAACACACAAAGTGGGGTTGAGACTGGGAATGTGAATCATCATCATCATAATCATCATCGCATTAGCAGACAGTGTTGTGAAATTCGGCAGCTTCGATGAAACTTCATAGTTTTATGGCAGAATTAAGATTTGTTTTGGTTTTCCTCACAGCGTAAGCCACAAGAGTGACAATTTATTTATGCAGGAAGGTTGGCTGTCTCTGCACACACAATAAACACCGTCTGTTTATCTACAAGGCTCTCTGACACAAACCTTTACCTTGCTATGCATAAATTAACTAAACAGAGGACTGGATCCCAGGAACTGCAAATTATTTGGGAAACGCTTGTTAAAATGGTTCTGAGGAAATCAGCCCTAAGGTTCTATGTGCCCACTAAACTGAATTAATTGCACAAGTGTTGAAGTTAGACTCTCTAATAACCCTTGACGATGGAAATAGAGACTTTGCGAACAAGCAGTTACCCTTGTTGCAAAAGGGATTATATGCCTGCTTGTCTTAATATTCAAGTGTGTGTACGCATCTGTTTCTGTTTGTCTGCAGTGGATCACATTGTCTGCAAAGGTTTGTTTTCACGGTCTTAGGGTTTCGACGTGCACACAAGATGTTTAACATACGATCCCTTATTTAAATCACAAACTGCTTCCATTGCAGGGTTACATAATGTTTTTGAAGTCAACCAAATCTAAACAAAATACTGTGTTACATTTAGAGCACCAAAGAAAGTCAGCCTTAGGTCAGTCAAGCAGAACAATTCGAATTAGCACAACACAACAATTTGCACCCTTTTCCCGACAAAGGAGCTTTGTCTTTCTTGTGCATCATAACAAGTGGAATGAATCAGTGACCTAATTAGCGGACAGACAGACCTAAAGTCAGCAAAAAGCGTGATTGCTGCTGTTGCACATTATACGGCTTCAGATGCATCAGTAGCATTGGTGTTGTGTTGTGTGGGTGTCATTGCTTAACGTGGCCCAAGATGCACTTTGACACGCCTTGCATTTCTAGTGTGAGTCTAACAAACATTCCATGGTTCTCTGGAGAGGTCATCCGAGCCAGTCAGAAAAGTAAACCAAAAGCATTCTCTGTCGCCGAGGTAAGTTTGGGCAGGAACAATATAAACACTTTTAAAGCTACATTTTCCTCCGCTGTTGAAACCAGATAAACAACTTGTCAGACACAAACAACTAACAGCTGCTGGATCTGGACACCAAAATCTACGTTGTTGTTTTGGGTTTTTTTTCCCCCATCTTTCGCCTTTAAAACAAATTATCAACTTGGCAAACAAGGAACTAGAATCACTTCAACAAACAGATGCACTGATGACAGATGATTTAGTGATATTTATCTCCTCTGCAAATATAATAATCTCCTTGGAGACAGGCCTGTGCTTTAACAGATGCTGCCAAAATGGCAGCCAAGCAAATCTATGTCAAATTTCCCCCAACATACACATTCAGATAACTGCCTACACTGACCATTTTCCCACCTGCTCAGTGGATTCCTCAGAGGGACTCATTCTTAACTCCATCACTGACAGATGAGTCAACACACTGTCAACCACTCCAATCTATAGAGCCACATCTGTCCTTTTACATCACAATAAACACTGAGATCTACACAAGAGCTCGCTCACAGCATCCTTGCTGGTAGCCCTTTGGATGTTGAGAGTAAGCGTCAGCCCACAACCACCCAGGCAGACACAGACAGCAAATGATTAGTGAGGGTGCTCTGAGTGTCAGCCATACATTCATTTGTGATGCAGACCACTTATGATCAACCATATAACTCATCATCTGTGTGAAGGCAAAGAAAGAACAGTCTACGTGATTCTTTGCTTATTCATAGGGGAGTCTGCAAAGAGTGCACTCTATCTATGGTCACATAAATCTGAAGTAGGTTGATCAAACCAGTTAAGGTCAAAAATCGAAGAATTGTGCAACATTCACTAGTTCTCAGTAGCAGATCAAGGTCATTTGCAAAACCCGGGACGCCTCTCCAGTAAATAAGAGCCAAAGCTTTCACGTGAATCCGCATGATTGACGTATCCCGGGGTGCAACTGGCCTGCTGGATGCTCCTTTTCTCGCAGAGTGGCTGGATTTGCTGTGGATTTTAGACTGCGGCTGACAAAACGAGCACAGCTCGCAAATAAGCTAACTGCAATCTAATATACTCAAATGACAGCCAAACGAAATCGGACAGTAAAGCTGAGGAGGTGAGACATCATCCATCATGCCAAAGCATGCGATTTCTCCTTGCGCCCTGCAGTGAGGCAGAAGCACGCGGCCACGGAAAAATAAATCGGCTGTGTGTGCACCTTGGTTGAGAAACCGTCATGGGATAATGTGATTGCATTATTTTTATTTATTTATTTTTTTTGCTCGAGATGCAA
>JAQFJB010000019.1:14874772-14886631 GCA_029874875.1 Naso minor
CTTACAAACAAAAGAACTTGTACTGTTTGTTAAATTTCTTTCATCCCTCCTTCTAATCACCAACAAAAACCCTGGCAAACTGTAAAGAAGTTGCAGGTTAAATTATGTCTTGTGATTGGTTCGCTCGCTCCGTGTGACAGCTTATTTCGTCAGACCGATGTTGACCTTTACTTTCTTTTTGCCTGTAATGATACTGCTTTCATTCACAGCACAGCCGTACAGTCATTTTCCCTTACATGTTACAGGAACTTGAGATAAGACATTGGTGGTACAGATGCCACTTAATATAGATCCCGACATTTCTGAATCGAACACCCATCTTTACCTGATCATTAACAACCACATTAATAAAATGAAGTATTTGCAGAGAGGTCAAATACCTTTCTCACTCGAACTTTAAATGTGCGGCGATGAGAGCTCACAGTTTGCCATTTGAGATAACATGAGATACAGGTTTGAAGGGTTGATTGCACAATAGACCACTTTCCACAGTAATGGAAAAGTATTTAAAATGGCAAGAGCCTGTTCAACCACTAGTGGAAGCCACTCAGGGTAAGAGGCTCTCGAGGTTGAGGTCATTGCCAAATGCCAGCAGAGTGGAGACTATTAACATTAGATGTGCATTAATAATGGCATGTCAATAATCTTCAACAGAATTCATCACTCACTCTGCGATCTGAGGGCATCAGCTCTAATAATTATGTGACATAAATCCAGACTGTGTATCCAGAATTTACTAAACATATTAAAAGCTTTTAGTCAAATGAAAAATGTGTTTTTTATTGATTTGGCAGAGAAATGTTTGAAATTATATGTCACAATACAAGAAGAAGATTTATTTCATCTCATCTCATCTCTCCCTCTTCTCTCTTTCTCCCTCTGTCTCTCTCTTCCCTTCTGTGTTATCTGTCTGTCTGTAGTTTCAGGAATTTTTCAAAAGGATGTTCCCCAAATATCTAGGACATCTTTTTGGGTCACCATTAAAATGATCTACCAAAGTTATAAAACATGCAGAGAAGTTACCTTTTTTTGCATATATGGAGATCTGAGCCTTCCTGCCGACACAAACAACAACAACATCAACCAGTACCAACAACAGGAATAATGTATGCTCTCATTAATATTCCTGTTTAGAGTTCTAATTTATTCGGCCTTAGTGGGGAACAGCAGTTTCAAAGGAAAAACTACGAAGAGTGGCTTGTTGATAAGGCACGAAAGTTAAGTCAAATTATTCAGTCTTCCCCTCTGTTTTTCCTTCTCATTTTCTCTCACACATGAAAACACAAACACATACTCTACATGCACACATCACTCAGCCTCCCCACTTCAAGCGATGACAATTTACAATTAATTAGAGGGAATCCATATTTCCTTGCTTGTTTATGCTTTTGCAAAGGCTCTGTGATCCGCGAGCTCAAAGCAGAGCTGTGAAGAAAGAAGCCCAGAACCTCCCCCGTCACGTCCATATGCCTGGATCAGCCTTTATCACCGAGCGATTGACAGGCGCACATGAACTGCCAAATAAAACATCCCAATCACTCCCCCTCATAAATGTACATCCAATAGCAGAGCAGAGATGCACATGGGGCCAAGTCATCGCTCTTTTTCATGCACTTCATTTGTTGTGTTGTTGTTTACATAGCTACATAGCATGATAATGATGGTTCTCAGAGAATGATCTGCAAGCGTCCCCGACCGTTAGTAATAGGTGTGTTTGTACGTGTTATACTTCCGTGTGAGCACTTGATGTGAAGCAGAGACGGAGCAGGAGAGGGAGCACATTTGTCCAACTGCTTTAAACCACAATGTTCACATTATCGTCTGCCAACCTACAACAGTTTCTTTCTTTTTCTGTGATGTTAAAAAAAGAGAAAACAATACCTCCCTGCACATTTCTGCTTCTCCTTGTAAAATGGAACACTTATATAAGGCACCATTGTGGATTACATAAATGTCTCAAAGTTATCAATATTTCATCCTCTGTGCGTTTGATGTGTTTAGTAATTGGATATTTATGTTATGGGCTTCCTCTCTCAGAACCCCCATTGCACTTTGGTATTTGTGTACGTGTGTGTGTGTGTTTATTGTATGTAATGTGAATGTGTGTGTGTGTGAGTGTGTGTGGTGGTGGCTGAGGGGGGGCATTCATGCATGCAGCATGTATGTTTGCATGCTTGCGGATGTAGTCCTAAAATGTTTTCTCTTCTCTTCTTTCAATCTTTTCGGAAAGAAGACAAGAGTCATGTAAAAAGTGAATTTATTAAAACAAAAACAAGGTTGGTGTAAGCTGTATGTTTTTGTATGTGTTTGTGTGTTGGTCAGAGACCTTTGCAACATCAGATGGCCCCTCACAGGACAAAGTCAAGCCTGCTGTCACTGTGTGTCATCATGTGTGGAGATGTAACAGTGCTGCTGTTGGTGTATGCTGTTTATGTGTGTATGTTGTTCTTCCTCTGCTCACACTGGGATGGTCAAGTATAAAGACAAGAAGTGTGAGGTTTGTCTGTCTCGTTGTGGTGTCTCCCAGGGGGGCCAGACAGAGCTGGTGGTTCTCCTTTGATGAAGACAGCGAACAAGGAGAAAAGAGAAGAAGAGGAGGAGAAGGAGGCGGAGCAGCACTAGTGCGGGACTCCTTGGTGAGAACTTGAGTCTAATAAATTTTTCACATCTCTGACAGTTAATGTGACAAAAGAACTGTCTGTGTCTCGAAAGTATCTGACAAACCATTCAAGGAGCAACCTGGGTATCACAGCATGGAGACCGACCGGAATAATATGGAGGAGAGAGCGAGGACTAGTGTGTACCTTATTTATGGTTGGGGATAGAGATATAGCAGGGTGTATACAGCTGGCAGCTAACATCTCTGTAGTTCCCTTTGGTGGCCAAGCGAGGGAGCTGTTGGGTTTTAATTCAGCGATCCCAGAGGAGTAGAAGGAGTAGCCTGCCAAGATAAAAAAGGAAAGAGAGAGAGAGAGAAAAAAGGGATGGAGACAGAGAGAGAGAGAGGGAGGGATGGTGAAACAGTGAGATAGCGAGGAGGAGGGAGCGAAAAGAAGAAGCCTGACTAGTACCTTCATGGTCCATTACATCACTGTTCTCTGTGAGATACTCCTCTCCAGCTTACGTCAGTGGGAAAGACTCCAATCACACTAATAATACAGGAGCAACACCTTCATCATGCTATAACACAACAACAGATATACTCCCTCAACTCCCAACACTGCAGACAATGTACAAGGTTTGGCACATGATATTTATAGAATATTTCATTCTTTAAAGGTTAAACTACATGGAGTTGTTTAATATACTTGAGAGAGAAGGAGACTGAATGTTACAAGGCAGAGTGTATTTTAGGCTGTTAAGCACAAGAGCAAATGCAGCCCCTCATAGCTATTCTGGTGTTCTAGACAGATTTACTGCTCATCAGACTAACAGCACCTCTGTCCCGCTGCTGATGTGCCTGCTTACCTGCCTGCCTCCTCAGCAGTTCAGCACAAACTTGTCTTAAAGTACACAAGAAAAAAGGGAGAGAGAAAAGAGGCAGTAGAAGAGTGCACAAGAGTGCAAGGTGGTATGTGTGCGTGAGACTCCTCTCGCATGTACAGGAATTTGTGCATATTCTGGTCCCAAGTCTGCTGGTGCATGCATGTGAATGTGTGGGTTGGGGGGGGCAGTGTTAGAGCCATGTGTGTGTGGGCTAATGATCCCAAGCACTCTGCCTTCCTCTGCCATGTGAAAGCAGCTCAGTGCCTGGAGGTCCCAGATAACCTGTTTGTGTGATTTTGCTGCGGCTGCGGATATTCCGGTCTTATCATCAATCATTAGACTTTCTCACTAGCTGTTTGAATCAGGTTTACCCTGCTGTGAACACATTTAGTGTAACAGGATCTGCGTGGGTGTGTGTGTGGGTTTGTGTGAGTGAGCGCGTGTGTGCTTGTCCTTCTGTGAACGCAGATACAGCAACACTCAGCACTGGACATAGCAGCAGGCAGCACCTGAGAGAGATTGAGAAAAGAAAGAGTGATTGCGTGTGCGCGCGTGTGCGTGTGTGTGTGTGTGTGTGTGTGTTAGTGTGTTTGTGTGTGTGCGTGCAGTGGGAAAATGCTGCTCTATGAAATGGTGGAGAGTGAAAAAGAATACAAAAGGAGGGGGTAAGTGTCCATTCAAATCAGCAAGTACCAAAGAGAACTGTACAGTAATACCTAAGAGACACAGGGCGCATCGTCTCAATGGCACATACACAAACAAGCATGCACACACAGCCACACACACACACACACACACACACACACAATCACACACTATCCAGGTGCAGTGGCTGGTGTCTGCATGTGACAAAGCAGCTCCTTCCAGGCAGAAATAGGTCAGAGACCTACAGGGCCTCTAGAGTCTGTAAGGCTGGCCTCTGTATCTCTGTCACAGCTACACACACACACACGCTGCATGCAAACAGGAAAACATTCCTCCAGCTTCAAAGACAGATAACTTTATGACAGGCACACGCATCCATTCTCTGAATGGAAATGTGACCCCGTACATGTCAAATAACAAACCATCTAGTTCCAAGACAGTAAAATTACAGGCCAATCCACTGTCTGTATGTTTTGCAAAAATGTGTAGTTATGACATAAACACATCTAAGTACAAAAATAGAGTAAAAGTCTCTACAGGAATCTGACTCCGTTTGAGTAAAAATAAGTTAAAACGAACATATAGCTGAAATATGCATACAAGTAACTGAAAAATAGATACAAGCATCGAAGGAAAATATCAAAGTCTACAAATTAGCTAAACTTTTTGTGAATTGTAAATAACAATACAATATTATTACATATACAGTAAATGTAAAAAATATGACATGTTGTACCAAGATGTCATTTGTGGCTGAGGAGGTAAAGTGGGTTTCTTAATAATCACAGGGTTTGTAGTTTGATCCTCACCAACTCTGTCCACATTCTTTGGTAAAACACTGAACCTCAGTTAGTTGCTAACGGTCTTTTGGTGTGGAAGAATGACAGGTACTTTAATTTGTTTGCATTAACGCATGTGATCAGAAAAAACTGCCAGCACTAGTAACCTATATAATTTGCATGCAAGTATGTGACTGGATAACGAAGACTACTAGCCATAGTATACATGCAAATCTGCACTGATTAATCACAGACTATGCACGATGTACAATATATGACTGACAGCTCATTAGCATTGAGATGATTAAATAAAATATATAAACAAAAAAGAAAAATTAATTGTGAAACAAAACCTGACAGTGCAATGAATCTCTTCAAAATTCAAGTAAATACAATCTTTCTGTTCTGGAATAATAACAAGAGTTACAGGAGAGAACTCCCTAGAAGAATAAAATCCATTGTCAGTTAAAACCTAAGAATTTTGAATATTTATCTCTATAAGCTTATGAAATGTAAACCATCTTCTATTAAATCCCATTGAAAGTGGCATCATTTGCAGAAGAACACTGTGTGACTGTGCTCTAATGAATAAAGGCTTCAAGTGCAAATAAACAAAGAGGAAAAAAAATGTCTAAAAGTGGTAAAACTGTATTTAAATGATACATAAGTGACCTGGAAGAAGTACGCAAACATCCACCGCAGGGGACCATTCACTATTAACATCTGCAATGCTGAACTCTGCTCATGTTTATGCCATTTCAGCTCTATTTCAGTGTATTTGAGATTCACAAGTAGCTCAGAACAGGAATTTTTGAGATGGTTAAGACTGAAAACAGGGATCCTATCAATTTTCCTCCTGGGAAATATTTCCACCCAGTTCAAAAACATCGTCAACGAACCTTTACCAGCAACTTTTGCTTAAAAACCTATTACGAATTTCAGTGTTCAGCCATGCATTTCTGGTGGAATAAGGAAAACTGACATTGACATCGAGATCGTGTTGTTGACTGAAGTAAGAAAAAAGATGAAAACTAATAACTTTCCACTCTCAGATTGTTTTATTGTAATCAAATTTACAAGTAGACAATTTACAATGGGTGGTTGATAAGTTCATGGCCTAAAGAAGAAGGAGATGACTTCTAAAACCATCTTCAGATGCATGTGCAGTTCAACTCCCTATGTGATTATGCAGAAAATTTTAATGTTAATAATTTATGTGGTATTTGTGGTATTTCTGTTTTGGCAAATTTGAAATCGCAAGTCAGAACTGTCTGAGAAAACAGACAGTATCAGCCTCCATGAAGTCTTCTACTACCTGCGTCTCAAGGGCTCATTTATGGGGGTCCATGAGGACATGTAGGCAACACCAGAGACGGATGTCCCCTCTTAAAGCATGGTGAAGAAGTTGGGAGGCTGAATTCAAACGTGGTAGATAGAGATACGATTGCACTAATTTAGGCTGATGTTGTCCATTTTCTCAGACTGTCCTGACCTGTAATTTTAATAACTTGAAATAGAAATACAATGAAGGTTATTAAATCTAAAGATGTGAAACCACATGTGAATGTCTACCAATACCTTAGGCTACAAACTAATCA
Source organism: Naso minor (assembly GCA_029874875.1). Lineage (NCBI taxonomy): Eukaryota > Metazoa > Chordata > Actinopteri > Acanthuriformes > Acanthuridae > Naso > Naso minor. Next base: position 14,881,281 of record JAQFJB010000019.1, read on the forward strand.
ATCACCCATTACCCCTTGTATTCATTTCATAGTGTTTACTAAGTACAGTTCTGTAATTACAGTTTCTTACAGTGCTTTAAACATTTTGTTTTGTTTAGTTTTGTTTCAATCTAAATATATAAAACACATACCTTACTGTGCAAAAGGTTGGAATTGTCTGCCAAAGAAGCTTGATTATGTACAGTCAGACGTCTGAGAGGATTATCATTAATTGTTCAGCCAAACTTACAACTGAAAGGGCAGAAAGAGAAAAGAGAGAAAGTTGGACAACGGTTAAACAAGAATACCATATGTGTAATCAACAGTCATTGGAAAAAAAAACAAATTGGAAGTTTGGCAATTAAATTTAAATAGGAACCATTTCCTGCTTTAGTGTGACATGCACAATAGTACATATAATAGGAGTGTTTCTTTAGCAAAGCTGTTCTTAAAACATCCAAATGGAAATTGAAAGTTAGTCTTGGGTTAGCATTACTGGAACTGGAGCACTGAATATCAGCTGTACTTACAAGGACTGACAAATCACAGCTTAATCCTATTCAATGTCATCACTGAGTCGACTGCAAACAAAGCAAGAAAAACAGGTTTCCAAAATATTTAGAGCCCAAATTCTAGCACCACTGTGGTTTAATGATGATGTCTGGTCGCTTGCACTTTTTTAAAATTAGGAAAACTAATTCAAAGAGGGTATTTTGGGGAAATAATGCTTAAAACAGTTTTCTCCCTTGTCATGCAACAATGTTCAGATATCAAATACGCTAAAGGTAGTGTCAGTAGCATTTTTTGTTGTGGCTTAAACACAAATTGGGCCCCTCCTAATGGCTCAGAGCCACCAGAAGTATTGTGTACTGCTGTCTGCTTGTACAGTACCTACAAAGCAAGCTTAATAAGAATATTACATTTATTTCATGGAGAAATCGAAAATTTAGCAAGCTAGCACAAGCTAACCGCCAGTATTTGGCACCTATCTGTCCAACAGAAAGCGTGTCAACTTTACGTCACTCTTCATCTCCAGCCTCTTCTTCAGTGCTCGCAAGCGGGTGAAAGCCAAACCGGGGTTCACTCCTGTCCGGGACGAGCTTTATCCGTTTGCTGTTTACAGAATATTTCTTCCTTGCTACGTCGTTTTGTTTTATCCACTCTCAACCTTACCTACGCACTAATTTGTTGGGAGAAATGCACTCATTCCTCACCCAGAAGTGTACCAAGTAAACCAAAACATCAAAATTGTCTCTTTTTTTTTAATGCTACTGACTATACTTTTGAAGTAGATTTTGGTTAATTATTATTCTTTTTGGGTCAAAACTATTTTAAATGTAAGAAATACATTTTGTATTTTAATTGTAATATTTTGTTGTTATTGTTGTTTTTTTTAAATCTACATTAAAAAAGCCATTTTTAAAAGAAAGATGACAACATCAAATTAACAGGCAATTATAAATGTCTGAATAGCATTACTGTGTATGTTAAGAGCTGATTCACACCCAAGTGAATGACCTGCTGTTAAAAATGACTGATATTAGTCAACAACCATGAGATCATGGTTTTAATGTTGTTTCACTTACCAGACACAGAACAAACTGACACATAATCACACGTAAGCTGCCTTCCTCTTCCTCCAGCTCTTCTCGTACGTATCTAGAAGTGGGATTAACGTTTATGGCCGGGGTATGGGATTGAGGCTTACCTGCGAGTGGAAGCCTAGTCCTCAGTCCCTTAGCAGAAGAGAGGGAGATTAGCCCAGTGCATAAACACACTGGGATTACTCACTACTCAGGATTAATGGATGCATGGATGCAGTGTTGGACTGTGTTCCTAGAGCATGTATATTTATGTAATTTACAGGAGCAGTGAAACCAGGGCTTTCTGCCTCCATGTTCATGCATCTTAAAGACTACTTGTGGTAAGATTACTTCCAGGGAGAGTCAAAGCACTTTGAGCCTTTTGAACATACAAACCAATGGGGAAAGATAAGTCAGCAAATCCTAATCAACACATGACAAACTGTTGAGACAGGCCTCCTTCATTTCAAAATTGGATCGTGTTCGGTTGTTTTCTTATAAGTTGTGCCCATGTCAGTCAGCTGGTGGCTATTTATTTGTTGGAATCAATATTGGTATTTTTTATTCTGTTTACTTGCAAGTTCTGCCCAGTCAGTGAGTCGGTAGCTATTTGTTTGTCCAAAATCAATATTTTTGTTACATCCTCACCTGCTAAGCAAAGCAGCTGCCCTTGCAGGGAAAAGACCTTATGTAACTCACCATAAGGTACACAGATGAGTGACAATAGACAAATTCAACGACCTGCTTGTGTGTGTGTGTGCGTGTTTGTGTGTGTGTGTGTGTGTGTGTGTATAGGCGTGTGTGTGTGTGTGTCTTTGTATACATGCTTGCATTCATGTATGCATATAGACTGGGTTTGCCCTCATTTTTGCAGAAGCCAAATCAGGGAAGGGCAGTCATTCGCTGTGCCTCATTTGAAGTACAACTTGGAAATGTAATTGGTCTCCTGACACATGCAATTCAACACACACACACACACCCTCAACATGTTCACTCTCTTACTTGCTCAGTCTGTACTTTCCATGCCTTTGAACCCATCAGACTGCATTAGCCAGAGAACAAAGACTGTGTGCTTTGGATGATGTTGATTAGTCAATTACACAACAGGGAGTATGATAAGAAAACTGTTGGATCTCATGAATATAATGCATCATTATGCTCAACCAACTCTGTCCTTTCAGAGGGTTCCCCCTTCTTTTGACAGATCATTTATGCCGCACAATCTGTATTGGGATAGGAAGTACCATAGGCAGTCCATCAGCCTTTGAGCCCCTCTAAGCAAAAGCGCAAATCTAATTTTGTAGGGACATACTTTTTACTTTTACTTTTTAAACAATTACACAGCAGTTTAGATGATTGTGTGCTGGAATTTTCCTTTTTTAGAACAGAAGAAGAAAGAAAATAGTTTCCTATTTAGACTCTTGATTCAGCCACACCGACCTAATAAAATTGTACAATAAGATACGATATGAGCTCATCTTTGCGTTCAATCTGCTTTTTGGTCCCTTGGTACATGTGTCTTGACTATCTGTCAAATATTAGGTCAGGCATTTCAGAGGGGCTTTCTTGTTGTTCATTATTTGGTGGCTTACTGAGGGAGACATGAAGGAGCGTCTTCTCCCTGCTTCAGGTTTCAAAGCCGTGTTACAGCTACGCACTGGAAACAAAGCATATGTTTTCATCTTGACTTTTAAGAGAACCTACTTGCTATTTATATCCCGTCGCCAGGAGAAGAGAGATGACAGTTCACTCCTTTTCTGCTTTCTTTCTCTCTCCAAACTTCCTCTGATAAAAAGAATTACGCAGTCAGTCATTTCTCTCCTCACAGCATTCACCGTTGTGCAGCAATGGCATCAGTGTGTGTGTGTGTGTGTGTGTGACTAGTGTCCCTGATGCCTCACCTACCTATAAGAGCACTAAACCAGTTTGCTGTCATCCATTTATGACAACTGTAACAATCAAAGGCACATCAACAACTTTGTGAAATAAACAAATATTTGTTTCAAAAAAAACATTCAACATATATCTTTCTGCTCTTCAAGATGCTAGGTGTGAAGATGAAAGTGGTAATTCGGCTGTTATCAGGGGGGACATGCAAATAAGCAAACAAGGAAGGGAGCAAATATATCATCTCACAGGTGTCACAGTTTCTCCACAAAGTTCCTTCCCAAAATTGACTGATAAAACACCTAGCAAGTAAAGAAAACAATTTAACGTTGTTAATATTAGTTGTTTGTTCAGTAAGACTTTACTGAAGCATGCATCCGTAATGCATTATAACACATTATAAACATATTACACATTATAACACAATATGAACACATATTATAATGCAATATAGGTGGTTATGGTTAGAGTTAACCCCAACCCTGCCTAGAACAATTATGTTCATAATGCATCATAGATGCATGCTTTAAATGAAGTGTTACTGTTTGTTCTTCACGCATCAGTGTGCTGCACTATAATGTGCAGTTTACAGAAATGACTTCATATGATGAAATGCTGTTGTTTGAGGGTTTCTACAAAGTTAAAATACGGTCAAAAACTACAGTACATTACATTGTACATTATATAATACATAAAGTCAGCACTTTTGATCTTTGTTTTTTACATCGCATGGTCAGAGAATTATTCAAAAGCACACCCCAAAATAAAATGCAAAAAAATCCCTCCCATGCATTTATCAAAATGTGGTGCAGACATCCCTTGCAGAGCATTGAGGCACTGGATCTACAGTCAAATTAACCTGATTTGTGTGGGAAAAATAAACGAGAGTTTTCTATTATAGTAAGGCTATTAACATTCAGGTAAACAAGGTTTATTAAGACAACGAAACATATGAAATACATGGATAGATTCTCTCCAATACAAAACCCATAAGTCAAAAGTGAAGTATCTTTAGAGCCTTGTATGCAAACCTTGGTCAAGAAACAAGCGTGATATGACAATCAGCTTGCTTTCCTGCTAATATCATCGATATTTTTATTTGTTATTCAAAGTTGAACAGGACACTGGCAGCCAGTACATGTGCACAATTCCAACAAAAAAGATAACAGCTTGCAGATATCTCTGTAATATGCTAACAGTTACAGCGATTAATACTGATTTTCTGGCCGTTGAGCATCACACATCCTCATCTAATGGGATTCGTCTAATTACACTGTTTTCTGCTTGTTGTCTCGCCTCTGGGATCCCTGACTGTGGTGTTCTCTCACTTTCTCTTGCCTCCAGGAACCCTGTATATCTAAAGATCACAGAACCCGAGGAACATTTTAATGGATGCTGAAATGAGCATCTCTTCAGGCAACAGCTCAACTTTCTCCCACTCAGAAAAACTTTCCTGGAGCATTACATGCGACCCACCAAGTACTCTTTCACTGTTGTTGACTCTCTTTGGATTTGTGTGGGGTCCCTCCCACCAGTGCCAACATCCTGTGGCTGAGAGTAAGTGGAGCAGAGAGGGGAGTTCTTACCATTCATACTGATTTGGTGACTGTTTAACTTAATTGCCCTCAGGGTTTTTGTGAGGTTTTACACTGTGCATGAAGCCTTCAACATGTAGACTGTTCTCCACAATATTTATTACCATGGGACAAAGAGGAGCTCTCAGAGCTTCATTTTTCGAAAGTGATACCTGCTGTGTACCTTCGTCTGATCAAGTCCATGTTTTACGAGTTTGTCTGGTAACATCTTGTAAATGAAATGGTTGTTGGGGATATGGTGACATATTATCTCATCTCATCATGCTTTGCAGCACTCAGACTGAACAGATAAAACACAACCCTCAAG
>JAQFJB010000019.1:14903916-14920095 GCA_029874875.1 Naso minor
GCAAATGCGGCAGAAAAATAATAAACCGGGTGAATCTTAGAAGGGTTCTACCCCTTCGGGGTTTGAACCCTAATAATAATAGGCCTATATGCTATATTAATATATATTATCATTAATAGAGGAAAAGACGGTCAGATGTGTAGGTGAGTGTTTTGATGTGTTTGTTATGCAGGATGCAGTGCAGTAAGGATTTGCTCTCAAGCTTTCTGGAACTGATGTATTTTGTTGCGTATAGATGCGGACAGTTCTTTCACTGTAATATGGACGTTCTGGAAAGATGCCCATCCATAGCCTACTGAAACATTTATTTTTTTTCTGTTTTTCCAGTTTTGGCCTGAACAGACATGAATACCAATCAGTGTATGAAAATAAATGTTTACTGAATGAAAGACAGGCATAAAGTGTTAAGCACACAGTATACTTCTAGACACACCGTTACAATGAAGAACAAGCCTCTTTTTTGACCTTTGCTTGAAAATTGCAGAGGCCCATTATCACAGTATGGGTTTTACCTAGTTTTTGTGTTGCCATTTTGGCTTGAGGCGGCTCTTTCTATGTTCTGTGTTCAAGAGATTTGGGCATGGCTTGCCAGTGCTGGAGCTAGTCATACACCTGATCATCACCACCTCATCAGTGTAGTACAAAGCCATCGCTCTGCTTAACACTCATCGCTAGATTTTTGTCCATTGTTTTGTGGTGAAGTGGGCCAACACAGTCTCTAGTGTTTTCTAGTGTTATGCTTTCAGTGCTTAGTTTACTTTCTAGTGAAGTTAGGGAAGTTTCTCCAGTGATTTGCCAGTGTACCAATTACTTCTTTTGCTCTCCTCCACTGCCTCCCAGAAGACCGCTCTACCATCCCAGGCACATGCCGCCCAGCCTCCCAGCCTCACCAGCTCACCATCAGTGCCACAAACAACCCCACCCCCACCCCACCTCCAATCTCTCTCTAGTCACGCTCTCCTTCATCGTCATCTACCACGTGGCCTCATCTCAACATCCTCTTCTCCATCACTGCCTTCTCCATTCATACCTTTTCCTCTAAAATAAAATCCTTAAATCATTCCCCTGTCTGTTGGTCGTGTATTTTGGTCCTAGAAATTGCTACTAAACATCACAGAATAATCTGGCCAAAAATGGACCCAGCAGACCTAGATAATCATCACCAAGCTCTCTCCAATCGAGGCGCACTAGTGGGCAAATACAAACGGAAATTAAGGGAAGTGATGGTAACCCTGCAAGGTCTTAGTTCCAGCGTTACCCTGATGAACACTCAACTGTCTGAACTCTCCACCCATATGGCTCCCTCAGCTGCTGCAGTTCCCTCTCCTTTATCACCCACCCTCTCAGCCTGCTCATGACCCATTAATTGCTCATTAATTTCATTAGCCATTAGGATCGACAAAGTAGGGAGAACGCTATCAAGTCCGAAAGGGTAGCCCCTCCCTTAGTGTCTCAGCAATTTCCAGTCACCTTAGCTGTGTTCGAAGTCATTTCCTATCACGGAAGTGATAGGAGTGCACTACATAGTGTGTTCGCCATTTTGTGGTGGTGTTCGAATTCTTAGTGGATAATTTCATTCACTATATAGTGCACAATAAAATACCCACAATGCACAGCAAATTTCAGTGCACATATACCCTACATTTTACTCCAGTATACCACACAATGCAATGCGGTCATGTATTTCTGAAGGAGAAGAAGAAGAAGTTGGAAAGCCAGCGGGATTTGCTAACGTTAATTAGCATGTTAGCTAATTGAAGTCGGTCAGCTAATTAACCAAAGACGTCTTAATAAACGGCTGAGGCAAGTTTGCTTTCACCTCCATCTGTGCCAAGAAGCAAAAGCTTTACCTAAAGTAGCAAAACATTCAGAGGAATTATATTTTAACAGCTTTAGCCACTGATAGATTATTTAGCCATTAACAATGCTGGCAATTAGGACCGATCAGGACTCCAGGACCATAGCTGACAAAACCAAACGTCCACATCATTGCAATTTCAGCAGTTTATTTGTGATTTAACATTGAAAATACTACCATGCGACACTGGTAATTTCAATGCTGTTCTCCTGTGTGCTTAGTTTCTTTACATGATGCTGGGCACACCCACTTGTGTTGCATGAATATCCAACGCATCTACTGCTGCAATGATGTTTAGAAAATTTCTATGTAGTGTCCGAAATCTCATTCATTCATTCCCCATATAGTTCACTATGTAATAAACACTACATAGGGAATAGTGAGTGAGTGAATGAGTAAATGATTTCGAACACAGCTCTTGACTCACAGTGCTCCACTCCTATCTGTTAGAGACTCACCTACTCCCCCTGCTGGGCTGGAGGAGCCATTGCAGCTAGGAAGAGCCCGCTTAACACCCAGTGAACAACAGTGCTATTTCAAATTAAGATTGTGTATCTACTTTGGCCAAGCCAGCCATTTTCTGTCCACCTGTTGCCACCAAAAGAGCAGGCTCATCGGTGAGAGCGGTGAGCCAGACGTTCTCTCAACAAGCTCTCCCAAACGTGTAAACCTCCCAGCTTCCCTCCAGTGGTCTCATCAAATTTTATCAGTGTCAGTGTTGGTTTCGGGTAGTTTCGGGTGTCAATGATAATTTCATTGACCAAGAGTTGGAAGAGCAGGCAAATATGTCCTGCAGTTGCACAAGACAGTCAACATCCTTGACGGCAGGCTAATTGCCACAGCTTTCTTTTGAACAGTGCCCATAACCCTGGTAATCTCAGGCAACCATCCAGCTGTTTGTTATTCCCTTACAGCTTCCCCTGTGGTACTGGGGCTTGTGTGGTTATAACTACATAACCCACAATTTAACCACTTCTTCAGTGTCTAGTTTTAGTGTCCTCTGCTACTCGCACTGTTTGCAATCCTCCATTCCAGCCTCTCCTTCCTCTTCTGTGCCACCTGCCCCACCTGACTTGACTCTAGTGCCTCTAGATTATAATGATTTAGCCCCAGTGTTTAGTAAGGACCTGGCCCTGTCCCTGCCACTTCATCGTCACCACAACTACTCAGCTGATCTGATGCCTGGCTCCACTTTGCCTTGCAGTCATCTGTGTAACCTGTCTCACCCAGAAGGAGAGTCCATGGAGAATTATTAGTGACTTGTTAGCTGCTGGTCTTATTTGTCCCTCTTCTTCTCCAGTGGGAACTGGCTTCTTCTTTGTGGCAAAGAAAGACAAGACCATATGCCCTTTCATCGGTTACTGGGGACACAATGCCATTACGATAAAATACATACTCCTTACCTCTAATTGATCCTTCGTTAGAGCCTACAGCAGTTTCTGTGTTTTCACCAACTTCTGAACCCATTCTCCCTTTCCCTTGTGTCATTGGAACTGCCACATGGGAAATCAAGACGGGTGTTAGGAAGCCCAGAAAACCCAACGGGATCCTGGCACAGGGTCAGTCAATCATCTGTTTGTCCATTACTCTCTTCGAATTCAAGGGTTTCAGTGGAGCCACCCTTCTCAGTTGACTTGTCACGCTGTTATAAACCGCACCATTGTGTTTCTCCATGGAATTTTTTTAACCAGTGATGTCGCTGGTCCCAGGAAGAACTACAAAGTGTCTGACCCTTGCCTTTCCCCTAGCACTCCAGGCAAGCCAGCACCATGTTTGTTCTTGAGAGGATTTTCTATTCTATTCTATTCTAGTCTAGTCTAGTCTATTCTATTCTATTCCATCCTATAAAAGAAATGTTTAGATGTGATAGATAACAACCTTTGAGACCCATCAAGTACCGTTTTTTGGCGATGCAATGCAGCCTGGTACATGTAGGCACTACAAGAATGACTGTGTAAGCACGACAACTCAGAAAACTCAGCTTTCTCTTTCAATAAAGCACAAACTGAGGAATTAATTGCTTCAATTGACTTCAGTTACCATCAACAATGATTGGACATTCACATGAAAAGTGGTGGATTTTCCCTTTAATAGTTGACAAAAACCACCACCCATTATTATTGAAAGTTTTTATATAAATTTAAGAAAACAACTGTTAGCAAAACCAGTGAATGGGAGACAAAATTATTTCACTAGTGCTCGTACTCGGGGCATGAGCGGCTTGGCAAAGATAAAACAGTGATGTGAGACACATAAGATTTAACACTGAAATTTAAACAGTAAAAAATGATAATGGCTATTTTCTGAGAGAGCTACAGAGCAGCACCAGGCACTCCAGTCAACAACTAGACTTTACCATCACAGCTCCTCCACATGGGCTTTGTGACAGGTCACCTTTACATAACATTGTGACTTATTATAGAGATCTGCAAGTTGAACCAATTAGATTAAATATCATTTTGTTGTATTCAAGTGTTCCAGAAAGAAATGGAAATGGGTCAGTGAGCGAGCACGCTAAACCCTAAACAGAAGCAGCTGATGGAATTAATCACTGAATCAACCATTTATTATATTATTTATGATGGTGGTTGTGCTATTGTAGCTTTTCCAATTGTCCTCTGTAACAGACCTGTTAATTTCTCCAAAATCCAAATGTATTGAACTCGAGTCCAGCATTTGGGAGGACAAAGGAGCACTAAAAGTAAAAACATTAACCACATAACATAAACTAGCTAACTTCTACCTAATTTTAATGCTAAGTAGCATATTCAAATACACCACAAGATTCCCTTAAACTTTGTAAGTGCTCATCACTACTTTATCCTGTCTTGTCTTTGTTACTATGACATATACAGTATGGTTACTTGTGACATTATATGGTTGACAATTTATGTATGCTAGTTTTCAAGTCATGTACTGGGGCAGTGCAGTGACATATTGACATGTAAAAGTTAACATTTAATGAAGCTTCAAATTACTTCAGCTTTGTCCCAGATCACTTAAACTAGCAATAGGCAAGTTTTTTGGTTTCAACTTATCATTATGAAGTAAAGACTGATCACACAATATAACAGCTATAAAATACGCCACCACTGTCAATCGGATTGACTTTCTGTATAAACTCCTGTTACTTGAAATTACTTCTTTTTAAATCTACAATTTTGCTTTTAATATTCATTGAATATGTTACTTTCTTCTCTCCATAGCAGGCACACAACTAACACTGTATGTTGCAGAACAGTTTAGAGGTAACAAACCTCAAAATAATTGCGCTGCAGCCGCTCCCACTCTCTGTAAAAGAAGGTAACATCAGTGTTTTCTTAAACATACAAAATCCGACAGGGTGACTTGACCTCATGGTGTGAAGTTACATTAGGCTGCTATTTCCTGCTGTGTCAGAGCTTAAGGTCAAAAGTGAAATGAAATAATCAATGTCCAAATGGAGACACAGTCGGGAGCTGATGACCTATAGTGGCAGAAGAGGATATAGGCTAATATTAATGGCTGTATTGATATTCCCAGTCATCCTAAAAAAGAAACACTTCATTTCCACTCCCCACCCCCCACTTAACCCTCTTGAACAAAGACAAAGACAGTGGGGTTATTTTTCTTTCTCAAACTTTTAAGCTTTAAAGGATGGCAGCCTCAAAAAGCAATTTATGATTGATAATAAATGTATTCCATTGTTCTGCACAGTAGATAAACTATGTCCAACCCAGCCCAGCTCATACCTCCAAAACAGACGGTTTTTGCTTTGCATCCACCACTGATGTGGTGGAAGGGGTGAGTTAAACCACCAACGCTGGGATCAAATTCAAAACCAATCAGAGTTTATCCCATTCATATCCATTATACTCTGAACTGGATCGATAGTGACAAGGTCTGCAGCTCATTGCTCTGGGGCTGTCAGCTGGGGAAGCCCTAATCTATAGGGAAACGGCCGGCCACAGGCTCAATCTGGAGGAGGACTGAATGAACGAGGAAACATGGATGTTTATCAAGCTGTGAAAAATTTATTTAGATGTGTATGATTAAGTGTTTGATGTTGCTCTCTGAACACAATTTGAGCCATGGGTTTGTCAAATGTGAGATGTGTCTTTGTGTGTGTGTGTGTGTGTGTGTGTGTGTGTGTGTGTAAGTGTATGAATGTGCATATGCGTTGTCTTTTTTTCCCCCTTCGTGGCTTTTGAAACGCCTTTTTTTTTTCTTATTTAAACCATGTTGCTTTGGTACCCCCTGAGCTTTCAAACCCCTGGGTGGTCGATATGGCCTAGTTTTTGAATTTCCTGCTGCACACAGAGAGGCACACAAACAACTGGCACACATACAATGCACCGTCAGCCCCACTAGCGCAGCATGCAAACACACAGCAATACAGACCCTGTAAACCAATAGACAGAACATGTATGAAGATGCTTTATTTTTGTCTCCCTCTTAATTCCGGAGAGGACAAGTAAAGCATCTAAAGAGGGAAAAAGGAGGATGAAGGAAGGGAGGAGGCAAAAGAGGAGGAAGGGGAGGAGATGAGGAGGAGGGAAGTGAAGGAGGAAGAGGAGAGGAAGAAAGGGAGGGTTGAAATATAATATTGTGTCACAGTATATGGAGCTGAGCCAAGACACACGCTGTGAATAATCTGTGGTAGTTTTTTGCTGAACTGGTTGTTGTAGTATTAAAAAAATAATGCCAAATACGTCCCGGTGTCTTGCTTGCCTTAATTACGCCAGCCCAGGGGATGGGTAATTAAGACAAAGGGGTGAGTATTTTGCCTCAAATAGCCTTAATAGCTTTCCAGTGGGTTGACAATGATGTTTTTGTATGGACCAGCTCAGTGACCTTATGCTAGTTCTTGGAGACCCTGCTATAAAGGACTTTTTTACATTAAGCAAAAAAAAATGTGTTAGAAAGGTTGTTTAAACTGCATAAAAATACACTCAAAAGTGAAACTTTACTTTGTCCATTTTTGAAATATCCCACAGGTCTCCAAGGTCTGCAGATGTATTATACATACAGGAAAGAACGTGAAAACTGCCCGGCCGAGGAGAGCTTGCATAAGAACCATGGGCAAAGATTTCCTCTTATTATTTGGGCGAATCTTGAAAGCAAGTACAGATGGACAGATGGATACAGATATAACGGCAGGTGCATAGCAATAAGATTCATCACCTTGAAATCCACGTTTAGACCTAAATCTACTGAAGTGTTGAGTCCCAGAGTGTCTTAAATAAACCGCTCTGAAGCCGACGCAGCTTTTCACAAGAAAAAGTCTGAAACTCAAAATCCAGGAGGGCTTTATAAAATGCACTTCTGCCCTTCTTCGTGACTTCTAGCATTTGCCCTTTGCAAGGAGAAATGAAAATGATCTGATTGATTAACCAGTTATCTGACCGACCAGTTGACTCATTGATTCACGTATATGGACGTCTCTTTTAACATTGTTGTCTGTCTTAGTGAACAGTTTCATACAGATAATATTTGATTTCACACAAGAAATCAATCCATCCAGTGCAAGCATGAATCAATACCCCATCATTTATGAAAATGTTAAAGTTTCACGAAAATAAAAAATTGAATTTGCAAACATTTACGTACGAATACGAAGACTAACAAAAGTACAAAGCTGACGCACGCACGCACACACACACACACACACACACACACACATTTCATTCCACATGCTCTGTAAATAGAGAGCAGGATGGTGCTGACATTTGGGTGCATTAACAAATGAGATATTCCTAGAAAGAGAAGAGAAAGCGAGAAGAAAAGAGAGATATAGAGGGAAGAAAATGAGGGACGGATAAGAGAAGAGAGGGGTAGCGAGACAGAGTGAGAGAAAGAGAGAGGAAAGGAGAGCTGGGGTAGGTGGACAGATGAAGTGGTGACTCAGGAATGAGATATGAAAAGAAAAGATTCAGGACTTGGCATTATTTTCCTCCTCCTCCTCATCCTTTCTCCTCTCTCATTCTCTCCATGGTCAGGAAAGGTAGTGAGAGACTCACATCAATCTCACCATGAACTTTGCCATGTTTTTTTTTCTCGCTCCACTCATCTGCTCTTCTCTTTTTTACCTCTTTTCTTTCATGCCCTCTCTTTGTCTCCTAATCCAGGAGAGTATCCTGAATCTATCACTCCGACCCTGAGAGCATTAAGCCATCTCCGAGCAGTTGAGATCACATTTAATAAGGAAATGGGACACAAGCCCTTCTACCTGTGGATCTGTTTTGCATGGGAGTTTCATACAAACATTAAAAAAAGAAAATAAATACTAGCAAAATAAATACTACAGTGGTCGGCACTGCTGCAACATTCAAATACACATACACATACGCAGGCAAAACACACACAAAGAATCTGTTTACAAATGAAACATCACACCTACACATTTTCTAAGCTGTCACCTCCCGTCATTGTGTATTCCAGTATGATGCTATAATATCTGCCCATAGTACAGAGGTCTGTTTGTGTTCGTTAACATCTGCATCCTGCCGTTGGCTGTGTGACATACTCGTAGATGCCTGCATTCAGCCCCAGAGGAGGACAGAAGGTGTCACCGGTGTGATATGGATTTGGGTGACAGAATGAAATGCAATTTATATTCCACATACTGTCCACAATGTCATGTCTGAGTTTAACTTTTTACAAAAATGCCAAGACATCCTTGTATGTTTGTACACAACATATAAATGCAGACTGCAGTAGAGATTCAGTTGTTGAAGGCTTGTCATCCCTGTATGAAAGCTTTCGAGTTTGACATACGGATGTATCCTGTTTGTTTACTTGCTTTCCTCGTTGTTTTCTCTCGTCTTTATAATGTACTTGCACGTAAGCCTCCTAGACACATCGTTGTCTTATCATCAGTTTGGTTAGTAGATGACGAGCTAAACAATTGCTGCACTCATTAAATATTTGGTATTTGTTGTGTGAAACAAACACTCTCAGGTTAGGGCTTTATTTTAGAAGAGAGTATTAATTTTCTAAGACGCTTGTAAAGCGTGGTCTTTGTTTAGGGCAAAGTTGCCGAATATTGCTTCAAAACGCTGCTGTAAAAACTGCCAAGCGTTCATTTGTTTATATAATTTACATCCTTACATCTGTCCTTAAAAAGGGAATGCTGTGTTACTGTAAGCCTGTTCATCTTTGTATAAGCAGTGGTGGAATGTAATATACTGTACTGACATACAAATTCAAGGTGCTTCAACTTTATTACAGCATTCACACTGAATTAATTATTTTTCTCCACTACATTTCAGAGGCTAATGTAATTTTTACTCCACTACGATTGCCTGACAGCTTTGGTTACTTTTTCAGATTATTGTTCAGCGAGGGGTCATGTATCTCCATAGTTGGTGATTTTGCAGTTAAATTTTTCTGATAAGATGGATTAGGAGTGTCATACTGGTTAACAAAATCATCTAAGGCTATATCTTATTCATAACTACTTGAAATTGCAAAATAGAGATACATGCTTCTCACAGAGCAATGATGCTACAAACGTAAGATGATGTCATAGAATATAATACTCTGCTTTGGTTTAAACTACCAGATAGATGAAGTGGTTGAATTTAGCACAATTTTAATCAGCTACAACAGTAATTGCACCAGCAATATGAATCCATACCATCATAAAACATTGCTGCTAAAACTTTTTACATACTTGCTTACATATTGGGGCACTCTAACAGTGTGGGAGGCCATTAGTACTTTTGCCTTAAAGAGACAGATTTCCAAACAGGGCTGTATGTGGTACTTGTACGCAGTGGATGGCGGTTTTGGATGGTGACAGCGGTAAAACCCATTTTATCCACCTAACAAAAGGCCAACCTTAAGAGAAAAAAAAAGTTGTATCAGTTTGTGTATGTTATATTAAGAATATTGTCACAACATAACCTAGCAGTCAGACAGGTCTTTCCATGGAAAATTGAAGTCGTTATGTAGCTCTCACCAAGGCCACCAGACTCCCTTGACAAAAGCAGTCATTTTACCTCACAGAACCCAGTAATTGCTGTTCTATCACTGGCTCGTCAGTTTGTTTTTGTTATTGTGTGACTTCGGTGAATCTGAATAACCCTTTAAAACACAATAACACAAACAAATGAACTGATTTAGGCTGCAGTATAACAACAACCCCCTTGATTTGGACGGTAAAATAACTCAAAGTTCATTGTTTAGTTCACTGCCGTGGTGCTTTTCCTCCAAACTGAGGCATGCCAACCAACATCTACTTTAAGAAGCCTAATACACTGACAACAGAGACATACCTCATACAACCCTACTTTAAATTTAAAAAAAAAACAAAAAAACTAAACTATGCCTTTGAGTCATGGCTCTATGTTCTCATAATCTGAAAACAGAGACAAAAATTCGCCACGGTACACTCACCAAAATAGGGAAGGAATCTTGCATATGTGGGTTTCACCAAATTAATGAGAGGGTTATAAACACTGCAAGAGCTTCGAGTCTCTTGAGATGCCTCCACCACCTGAGGTAGGCTGAGTCTGTGAGCCAGAGAGTCCCAGGTCATCTCTTTGAAAGCATCTTTGAGGAGGCTTTGCTTGAGAGCGTGAAGTAGTTTCAAGTTATTTCCCTGCACTCTCCCTTTCTCTTTCAGACACTTTCTTCTTTTTCTTTCTTTCTTTCTTTTTTCTTCTTCAAATCAAACAATTAGCCCACAGTATTTCAAAACAGGATGTAGAATAATCGTCCAATCTGTCTGTGAGTCAGGACCCCCCAGTCTTTCCTTATGGCTGTTAACCTCAGGGCAGGGGAGTCTGAATATAGCCTCACAGTGTTCTAACCCTACACATGCACTTTGAGATGCCTTTAAGTGCCTCTCAAAAATTTGGATTTATCTATCAAGACGTTTGATGAGTTCACGTGGTATTGTTGTGAAGTATAATAAAGTATAAGTGGGTTTTGTCGTATATCTTGACCTACTTAAATAACTTTTAAGTGGAGGTTTGTTTAATTCAATTCTCTGAGTCTGTCTCTCACCAGTGCACCTCTGATCTCTCTCTCTCTCTCTCTCTCTGTTTCTCTCTCTCTCTCTCTCTCTCTCTCTCTGTTTCTCTCTCTCTCTCTCTCTCCTCCGGAGCTTATCTCGGTGCGCATCGTCAGCATCAGTTTGAAGTCAAATCTGACAGCCGCTGCCTTGCCCGGTCCTTTTTCCGTCTCTTTCTCTCTCTGGTGGTCATCCCGTCTCGTTTAAGAGGTACAGACCCGTTTATTGAGCTTACCGTGTGTAATTATTGGTGTACTTTCTGGGGTGGGTGGGTGGGTGAGTGGTGGCGGGGGTTGACCTCGATTGCCGCCCAGGATGAGAGAGTCTAAGGGCTGCTGTGCCTTAATTCTCTCACTGTGGTCTTCACCTTTTTTCTCTTTTGCAGTTCAGTCGGGACTGTGGGAGCGCGTCTGATCGCTTGTCTTCAACTTGGGGCGAAGAAAGACGGGAAACTCCTCGGGATTCTCCGTACACCGAGGTCTGATCCGGATTTTCTGGTGAGCCCACTTTGACCACAAACAAACAAACAAACAAAAAAAAAAGATGTTGCTTGATTTCAATCCTGTGCATCCTCGGGCAAACATTCGAAAGTGCTCTTTCTGATTTGTTGCGCTGATTGTGGAAACGGGCGTGCCTAAATCCCGCTTGCACTTTTCTTTAAATTATCGTCTAACACTCACAGAAGCGTTTCGTGGACCGGTTCCTCTCGGAGCGGGAGGAGACAGCGTGGCAGCGCAGCTCGCTGCTCTTGTTATTTGTGTGTTTTTTTTATTATTATTGTATAATTTTACCCCATGGCAACCAAGTTCCCCCTTATTACGCATGTGAATAAAACGTAGCTGTCACAGCCATCAGCCGGTATTCCTCTCACGGACAGTGAGGAGAGTAAAATTCAGCCGGCCGGGGTGAGGGGATGGGGGAGCGATTAGGTGAAAGGAGTGAGGAGTGTGAGAAGAAAGAAACATTTGAGGGATCCCTCAGGGAAGCGCCGATTCCTCCTTTTATGAGAGGAATTTTATTAGTCTTTCATTTCTCTACAATGATGACATTGTCTGATATTGTTCTAAAGCCTCTACTTAATATGCTATTATTGTCAGTGCCATTGCTTCCCTTTGTAGCTTTTATATATAGTGACATCCTACAGTACTGCAGGCTGTGCTGTAGGCAGAATCTATGGGGCCGTTTGCTACTTTTATTGTCCTGTTTATCAATTAAGCTTGTCTATAATGGAGATCTCACACTTCCTCCAACATAAAACATTACTCTCCCACACACCATCCGCTAGCATCTCACCTCCCACATAGCCACACTTGCTGTCCACAGCCGATTATCTGGTTATGTGCCACCATTTGCACTAATAGAGAGTCCCTACTTAATGTAATGACAACTCGATCTGTCACTCCATGCACAACAGAGGGCCGCTTAAAGGCTCGTAAGTGGTGTCATCAAGGGCAGATTGAGAAGCCGTAAAAGACACAGAGGACATGAAAAAGTGCCCGTGGAGGTTGTTTGAGTAGTTTGCTGATGTGTTTCATTGTCCATCCATGTACAGTATGGGGCTGTCGTTGTGAAGCATGTACGCGGGGATGTGTGTGTCGAAGTGGCTGTGTGCCTGTGTGTGTGTTTGTGTGTGTCAGCTCTGCTCAGTCATGTGCATGCAAGGAAGGAATAAGTGAGCGAAAAGAAAAGAGGGACAGGCAGAAGGAGAGAGAGAGATTATGCTAACTCAAAGTATTGGAGGAAGAGGAAAACCAATGTAAGCAGTTTTTCTTTTAGCTTATATATTTATATATTTAGCTGTCAGGGCCTTCACTGATACACAGTAGGTTCTTTGGCTTTGACATGCTTGTCACCAGCATGAGGGTTCTGTGAAATAAGGCCACTGCTTAGTTTAGCTTAGCTGTGCAACTGCGGGACAAACAAGGGGAGGCTCAGAGGATTGATCTAACAAGGCCGCCAACTTAAACGCAAACAAAGGTTATAACTCCAGTAAGATGAGAGGAAATTGCTGGACAGCACTTGAGGGTCCAGCATTAAGTAACCCTCATCGCTGCAGATCAAACATTCATTTGAGAGCACAAAAGGAAACGATGCGCTACAGCAAAGGGGTGATGTTTAATCATCGGTATTATGTCATGTTAAAAGCTAAAAGTGACAACACATCATTGAACAAAGTCCTGTGGGAGGGTCCCATGTCAGCCCTGCTCAGTTTACCCTTCAGTACTCTCTCCAGAGGGAGAAAGGCTCCCCTCAGATGAGCGCCAGTCTGGGATCTTCCAGCATAGATCTCTAACCTCACTGAAGACACGGCCGAGCAATCATGCCATCATTTAAACTTCAGGACCCCCATTAGTTTCTTGTCAGGTGAAAATAAAGTGATGCCTTCTCAGATGATGTGTGACACGGTGTCACTGATGGCAGTCAAGATGATGATGATGATGACAGTACTCCGGCTAAAGCTGGTTATAATACTGATCATTTGATTATCAACCGTACTGATAATACAGTAGGCAGGTAGGTGCATTACATCATGGTGTTAGAGTGCTGCAGTCAGGAGTGTGGCACGATATCTCATGCCAGAGTAAGATCCAAAGGATTTGATTTCCCAGAATGCTCTTCACTCTAAGAGCTGTGTGACTTACTGGAGCAGAGGCAAACACCGGGTTAAAGGGCTCTTGCAAGAAGCAGACGAGTCGAGTATGTTTTTTGACAGCATGAAAGCATGGATCTAGTTGTATTTGGTGTTGTCGTGGAGATGGTGGGCTGGCAGCATCAAAGTAGGCTTAAGAATAAGACAGTCCATGCAAAATGGTTGCGGCACACAAAGCCAATCCTGATATTTCCATGTGACAGATTGTGTGTGTCTGTGATTTTTTTTTTCCTTTCCTCCGGTTGGTATTTGCTCTCTCTCTCACACACACACACAAACACACTTAAAATCACACATAACAGGCATTTAAGCATGTACTCATGCATATTATCTAATTTTTCATGTGACTAACATGTTGACTGACATGACAAACAAAAGCATGCAACACATTCTCAGAACTCCCCAAAATACTTTGATACAGTCACACTTGCCCACACACTTAGGTAAAAACTTGTTGTGTCTTGGATGCACCCACCGGTTCTATAATACAGTACGTGGCCTTGAGCTTAAAAATATCTCGGGTTTAAACACAAATGCACACGGAAACGCATTTTTAGCAGGGATAGCCCTGTTGTGTTGGCACACAACCAGAGTGCTGGTGATAACGAGGTTGAAGTTAGTTAGGATTTTAGCTGCGCCTCAACCTCCTAACACCCTTTCTAAATCTGATTCATCCCAAAATGAGATGTTTTTCCAAGAGAAGGAGATGAAAACACTCTCTCTCCCTCCCTTCTTCCCCTGCCAAATACAGTTGAGCTCACCCCCCTCCATTACTCTCATACTCTCACACACTATCTGTTTCACACCCCGTTCCTCCCTCCCGTTCTCTCACATCTCTCTCTTCTCTCCTCCCCTGGCACCTCGATGTGTTTCTCTTTAATTGAGATGCATTTCAATGTGGTGCAAATTAGCTTTCCACAGCTCCAGTCTAAACTTGCAACCTGCGTATGTGTGTGTGTGTGCCCATGCATGTATGTGTGCATGTGTAATCTATATGTGTTATGTGTGTGTGTGTGTGTGTGTGTCTGTGCGTGTGTGCATGAAAAGAATTCCCACAGTTGAAATTGCTACCTTCCTTTTTCTTTTGTTTCTCCAACGCATCTTCTGATGCCTCCTCTCTCCCACAAACTTACATTTTTAGTTCAGCACTGATAACATTCACTGGTTTTGACTCCTTTAGTTTGTGTCTCTTAGATGGAGGAATTTGCCCCCCCTACCCCCGTTGTCTTTGGATTAGAATTCTGATCTGTGCCTCCGAGAAATGACAGTGCATGGCAGCTCATTAGGGACAGAGCCAAAAATCAGGAGGGTCACAGGGGTTTTTAGAGACATGCTTCAGTTTTGCAATATGGGTCTCCCTCAGCTAATCTGATCCGGTGCTGTTTTACTTAAGGGAAAGGCAAGCTGGTGATATTTTGGGTGAGGGCACAAGTGCAAGGGCGCTGTTAGAGAACTGGAAAGTGCCGTTTGCCTCTCTTAATATGTTTTTTAGTTGGCTGCTGAAGTATTTAAATCAAGTTCTCGAGCAAATCACTGCCAATTAATGGGTCGTGCAGTTTCTCTTTTGAGAAACTTGAAAATGATCTCAAAACTAGAGCACTGGTTTGCAACCTGGAGGTCGGGACAACCGAAGGGCTCGGAAGATAAGTCGGATAAACAAAACAAAACATTTTTGTGGTACGGCGCATCTACAGTTCACTCTTTCTGACCTTTGTATTCTCTGTGCTTCTTTTTTTGCTGTGAAATAGCAGGCTGAGATCCCCCCAAAACTCATTTTAAGGGATTATGTGAGCTTATTATTCCTTTGGTTAAATGAATTCATTTTTTAACCTGTGCTATTTGGCACAGAGCTTAACCTCACAGGGTCTCATCTCAAAGGGGTTGGCAATTTTGGTCAATGTGAAATTGTCTCACCTCGTGGCAGATACTCACACCTCTATAAACACATATTAGATTTATCTAGGAGATAAACACTTTGGAGTCTCTTGAAGAAGGTTTTCCAGGTGGTCTCTGGTGCGTGCATATCTGCGTGTGTGCGGGAGCCATGTGTGAGTTTGGTTCACTTGGTGCCACTTTGCGGGTGTGAACGTATGCACACATGCATGTGAGAGAGCAAGAGGAGTCGTTAGAGAGAGTGATGCTGACGGTGGGGTGACCTTGGGGCTCCTAGTCTTCCTCCTGTCGATGAAGGGGATGACTTAGTGTCTCCCTCCCCACCCATGATGGCTCATTTATTATCATTAGGCACACAGTCAAAAGATGCTGCTCAGGCCCTCAAAACAGAGTGGTACGTCTCTGTGTGTATGTGTTTGTGTGTGTGTGCGTGTGTGTATGTGTGAGTGTGCATGCATGCATCACCGAGAGTGAGAGACAACAGGACAGAGATAGAGAAGGAAGTCGTACGTCTTACGATAAGTGCTGCACATCTGAACATATGTGTCTGTCAGTCTGTGTTTGTCACAGGTGCGCCTGCCTTTGTGTTGGCTCCTGAACGTGTCTTTATCCATATCTTGACGGAAGACATTCTTGCTTGTCAGTACACATCTGCCAGTGCACGTCGCCTCTCTGCCTGCTTACCATGCAGTATAAATAACGGTTCACGCCATAACCCTAACCTTACGTCACCTCAGCCAGCCAGCGAGCAACATCAGTGGTATATGGGTACATCAGGGC
>JAQFJB010000019.1:15076032-15087658 GCA_029874875.1 Naso minor
GCGACACTGAACCCCCTTTACTTTTCTAGCAGCTGGAAAACAACAGGGGAGCTCTCCTTTGGTCTTGATATGCTGCAGTATTTATTCATTGATATACTATAACTGCACTGTACATTTAGTGCCAAACTGACAGTGTCACTGCAAACCTTCCCCTCAGCCCCGCTCGCATTCATGACACTCTGTGCCACTTGTTCTCTTTTGCTCAGTCACACGCTCACCACGCACACAAAGAGTCTTACAACAGAGGACCTTTTAGTATCAGCTCAGCCTGTCGATCTGGGTCAAGGGAGGGAGTAAAATGCAGTCTCTGTTGCTGTTAGCCTGGTTATAAGTGTGCACAATCTCACGTGACCAATTAGTGGTTTGCAGGTTTTTCACATCACCAAGTCAGCTCGACTCAGGTTGCTTGGAACTTCAACCACAGTGATAAGAAAAAAGTGCCTGCTGCCAAGAGCTTTGCAGTGGAAAAGACTACAGGTGCTCTGGTTCTAAACGTATCCAGCAGTAAATGTGTTTCCGCCTGTCGACCAACAGTGCTGGAGTGGGTCGGACTGGTGTATTCATCACCCTCAGCATCGTGCTGGAGAGGATGAGGTACGAGGGCGTGGTGGACATTTTCCAGACAGTCAAGATGCTGCGCACCCAGAGACCCGCCACCGTTCAGACCGAGGTGAGATTTCCCTGCTGATGTTATTCTGTCATGCTGCTTTTCTGTCTCTTTTTCTCTGTCACTTACTTGATATGCTCTTGCCTCCCTCCAGGACCAGTACCAGTTCTGCTACCGGGCCAGTCTGGAGTACCTGGGAAGCTTTGATCACTATGCAACATAAAACCCAGTGGCCATCTCTCACGCCGCATCCCACCTAGTGCACTTCTCTTAGGTCCCACGCGGCCTGAATTAATGCACCAGGCTGCGATGTGTCTTTGAAGATTTTCGCCACCACATGCAGAGTGAATGGGGAGCATCGGCTTATCCCGTACCCAGAAACAGCACCTCTAACTGAGCCATAGCAACCTGCTTGACAAGGGTGTTTCCTTCCACCCTCAGCCCAAACACACCCATTGGTCAGTCTGAAGAAGCAACTTCAACCACTGTTCCAATCAGAATACTTGATCAGATGTTGATTTTTATTCGTTTCAGTGCTTTTGTGAGCACCCAGATTGCTTTACATTGCTTGGGTGTGGAACTCTCACCTCATCCACCACCAGTGTAGCATCACTACCCTAAAAACAGAACCCGGCTACGGTATTAGGCTGTCACAGGAAATTTTCATTTTTCTATCTTGAGGACTGTCTAGAAGAGGTCTACAACCCCATCGTATGGAAGCTCGTGGACTGGAAAAACTGGGACTTTTGAGCACCAGAGAATTGCCAATAAGAGACTGAAAACACAAAGCACACAGTATTAAAGAGACGAAGAACACACAAGCACACCCCCCCCCCCAAAAAAAGACACAGAGAAGTGTGTTATTTTCTGTTTTTTGGGAAACAGACTCTCGTTTCCTGTGAATCAAAAAGAAGATATTTCTACCATACAGTAATAAAAAACACCAGTTCAACCTTATGTTTCACAAGATAAGGGAAATTTAAGAGAGGTTTAAAATGCATACCACAAAGTAAAACATTAATTTAGTTTTTTAGAAAAACTATAAATATGTGACTATCTTGTTTTTTAAAAACTGTGTATTTCTTGTGGCACGGTTCTGTTATTTTTTTTTGTTTTTACAGATTTATGACTTTGCCCCACAGACCACATAAAGGCTAAGTTGCATTTTATTTCTGTTTTTTTTTTTTTTTTGTGTGTAATCCAATGAGCTGTAGCGATTTTTTAAGTGATACGGTACCGTTTTAAAGTGTACAATCGAATCTAGTGTGGAAAAATGTTCACAATTCTATGAAAAAACACCACCAGTGAGTGTCACTCCATATTCTCTGCCCACACACACGTCACGCATGCACACGGGACTCTCAGCCTCGTTTCTTTCGGGTCTGTGTTGACACAGAAGGCGTCCATCTTGAAATCCCCGGGGGCCCCGCAGAGGTACAGTATCCACCCTGCTGCTAGCAGAAAGAATAATCTTGCCAAGCTGTTCTGTGTGCAGGTCGAGAGAAAAGAGATAAAACACTACAAAGAGTGTGCACAGAAAGCAGTATGTGGAAAAAAAAGTATTTATGTGTCCAAATAAGCTTCACAAAGATTGCTTAAGCAGGGAGCGAAAGAGGGATGAAGAAAAGAGGGTGGGATAGGGTTGAGGGTTGGGGGATGGGGGAGGTGGGGGAAGGAACAATTTTCTCACTGGAATGCTCACATATGACTTTTCTCTCTGTCTGATTCCGTGTGCAATAAGTAGATGTATTATATATTTTTGTGTCAAGTCACTAACTGCAGTTATTTGCCATTAGTATGACGATATTGATGATGGTGCATCATTTTTCCAGACACAAGGATGTAACGCTCGATACAGCTCTCTCCACCGTTCAGTGTGTGCGAACAGAGCAACGACCCTCTGACCTTTTTAGGATTTAGATCTCACATCACGTCACAGCTACAGTTGATGATGTCATCCTCCTGTGTGTCATGGCAACCGACGAATGATCAAAACTCATATTTCCAACAGCATCTAAAAAGTATTTTGATTTTAGATTTCTAGTGCCTTATATTACACGCCTATTTTGATAAAGTTACTTTAAAGGGTTTTTTGTGTATTTTCTGTACGTATGCTCGTATGTACATGTGTACCGAATGTCCGTGTATATGATTTTGTTATGTTCCGGTGTGTGAAAGTGTCTCGTAGGTTCTGTTTTTTGGCTGTGAAATTTTGTATGGAAGGCTTTGTGTTGGCTGGATAGTTGTGTTCATTACTTTTCAACCCAGCTACAGCACCATCGCATCTCCTCTAATCAAAAAAACAAACTTATCTCACATGAGGACTCAACTTACAGACAAAAAAAAAAAATGTGGTTTTAAAATAGGTTGTTTGCAGGACGGCCTGACAGAAAAAAGTTTGTATGTGGACAGCTTGCCATCTTTTTTTTTCCTGGGACACTTGCACAAGCTTTGTGTATATATACTCCTTCAGACTTTAGTTTGCCTGCCATGAAATTTTGGCCACACTAGCAACTTTGGCGCCGACTGTGAGCTGGCTCAGACAAGTCATACTTACTCAGCTATGTAGAAGTCTATATAAAGCTGAACGGCAGTGGCTGTCTTTGTCAGTTTGGACAAAAAGCAGCATAACAAACCACACTGTTGCGCTCTGAGTGTCCCACCTGAAGCCCTTCACCTAAAATCAGTCGTCTGTGTTCCTCGTTCTGATGTCTACAGTTTTATCATGTTTCCTCTTAACGACGAAAGCTGAAAGAAGTTCAGGTGCTACGTCTCCAACGACACAGAACCTACAGCATCATTTCTTTTTGTATCTCCATTGACGCTTGACCTTGTAAGAGATCATTGACAGTTTTTCCACCATCTTGCAGTAACCCTGTCGTCATTTTTGTATGCATGGTACCACTTTTGAGATGCCCCTTTGGTCGCACCTGTTACGGGAAGACTTGCACTTTCTCTCTTTGTACTATGCACTAATACTAGTATCCTATTATCGCTGATAAGCCCCCACCCCTCCCCCCTAAAGGAGTTTTACTTGAACTCAGCAAAGATGGACCCTGTATTGCTCACATGGTTGTGTATATGTAAATAACACAAAACACAGAGAGTAATTGAAAAGCATAAATAGATGAATAAATAAATAAATGATTGAAAGTGAATTAAGATCTATCTGATATACAGAGTGAGTATAACAAGAGGATGCACCTGAAATCACAGTTTATGGCACAGCAGTATGTGCAATACATCACATTGTGGATTTGTTGTACCACAAAAGAGAAGTTTCACGAAAAAAAAGTGTTCTATTTTACCCCCCCAATGTAACATGTAGATGGATCAAACTGGAGTTTATAAATTGTATAAAATGAAAATATGGTGTTTTACTTGGATCAGTTACCTCCAATTGGTCTGTAAATGTAAACTTCTTTTTCTTTTCTTTTTTTCTTTTTTTGTTTTGGTTTCTGCTCCGGGTCAACAAGTGCTTTTTATTTTCTTACATTGTTTCTCGGAGCGTGTGAAAATGGAAAAACAGGTCTGTAAGGATTTCTGTTCTCTGTCGACACAGGTTTCATTTGTTACAAATAAACTCAAGTGAAATAATCACTGTTTCTGTCGTTTTGTCAGTCAAGACTTCAGACTGTAAGTAATATTGTCGTGATTTGAATAATGGCGGGACTTCAAATGACAATGCCAGAAAGCAACTGAAGCAATATTATTTATGAAAGAAATTACTTTTGGATATAAACACCAGATTTAAATGTAGACTCGGTACATCTTACATTAGCAGTAAGTGCTCTGAGTTTGTCCTGTAATGCTACAGAAACCATTAAGATTAGGACAAAGTCGGTATTTGTGTTGTTTTAAATGACTACGTCAGTGATGCAACCATTATAATCACACATAACTACTTGTCCTCCGAGCAGCACTTGCTCTCAGTTGTTTCAGAATTTTGTAAAAAACTTTTGACCATGCTAAAACTTCAGACTCACTGGAGAAAGCGCGGCTGTAAAAATGAAATACGGGCCCCCTTCTGTGTGACAGCTGACACTCACAGAGCAAAGGTATTATTTTACAGTATTCCAGTTAAATAAAACAAAAACAAGAGTGCCTGAAAGGTATGAAGTCAGTCTATTTTTTAAAAAAAACAGAAACATGGACTTTGAGTTGAGGGAACAGGAAGTTCAACTCATTCGTGCGCACGGTTGGGCAGTAACACATTACTGTAATTTTATTACCTTTCCCAGTAACCAGTAAAGCAAGGGATTACAATTGCCAAAACAGTAATGAGATTACAGTTACTTATCCAAGTAACTCAGTAGTTACTGCGTCACTAGAAAGGACCATCCGCATGCTGGCACTAGCTGCATCCCTGATCTCTGACAAAAATATCTGTCCTCAGATATCTTAAAAAAGTTTTATAAAGTGGATTAAGCTCTGGAAGCTGACAAAACAGGTTGTGTGTCACTTTTTAGGAAATCTGTTGGGTTACAAAAGAAATATAATAAAGCAACTAGTAATGTATTGAATTGTTTTTGATACAAAGTAATGAAAGTAAAGTAAATGCATTACTTTTATAGAAAAGTAATCAGAGTAACTTGCCCAACACTGTTGGTGCGTCGCTCTCTAACAGTTGTAAAAAATACACTTTCTTACTCCAGTTTTCCTCCGCCTGACCTGGACTGCTTCTTGTGTGTGTGGAGCCACTGTGAGGCTGTCAGGCATTTTAATGTGTTTATTCTGCTTACAGACGATAAATTTAACCTATTCTTCAATAGAAGAATGGCATGGAACTACAGTAGAGGAACAAGCCTAAAGTGAGCCTGACAAGCAGCGTCTAAGATGTCCTAAAATGGCAAATGTACAAATAAACAACCTTTTCTATAGTGGCACCCTCAGGCCATAATTTACATATTTCTCTCCCCCTTGTGTGTACTGCACGAATGGCAATATGATCTCTTATTTATTTCGCATTATCCAAAAATATTCCAGCAACTTTTTGCCTTCCTAATGAGCAGTGTGGCCTCACGGGGCTCCTTGCGTTCATGTAAACTTTAAGTCTCGTTAAGTCCATGCTGGGAAACCGATCAGGCTACAGTCTGCAGTGAGCAGAGAGCTGCAGCTGAAAGGGCCGTGCTCATTCATGCCTGACTTAAAACTGTGATGTATTGTCTTTCAACGTCTCTACCGGGCTGTAGAAAAAACTGACTGGCTTCGGGGCTTCAGACAGAAAAGTTCTACGTCTTTTGTGCAGCTTTTGAAGCACTGTTGCATTTGCCATGAGCTGTGTCATTAGCTCAATTCCCACCACTTCCAGATTTTCTCTGTTAGACCGCATGGGGTTCTCTGAAGATTCACTCAGCCTTTAGCAACATAAGCTTCTGCATTTGGCTCTCTGGCCCCAGTTTTCTAACACATTTCCACGGCAATGCAGCTTTGTTTGCCACGTATAAAGTGTAACACATACAGGCCAATCAAGAGATGATGTGTTCTGCCCCTCACTGTCTGCCAGGTGACATTATATCTGCGAGGTGATGCACCACAAAGGAAGAAAAGTGGGCTAAAATTTTATATTCAACATAAAAAACTTTGCCAGAAACAAGACAGTTTTACTCAGCTTATTACCTTGAATGAGTCACCTTGTTTATAGGTTGAAGTAGCCATGCCAAGACCAGACAGGAGAGTGGTGTGCATGTACAGTATGGCCATGCTTATAAACCACTTCAAAGTCATGGAGTTGAAATTGTTTGCTTTACATGGAGGACTTGTGTTCTAGCCTTGGCTGCAGTATCACAAAGACACATCTGAAGCAGGCTGTGGCCTCCATGGACGTTTTCTAAAACCTCACCACGGCCACTCGTACTTGCTGGATGTGAACTCCTCGCCTGTTGTGCCAGGTTACTTCTCAGCCTGTGGTGCACCCAAACATTTTTCATAGTTCTGGGGCCAAAGGGGCTACAGAACATCTTGGGGTGCCACATCACAACCAGAAGCCATAACTGAGTTTCAGGAGTTCTGTTACGCTGTTGTATTATATACACTTGTTAAAAACCACGTCAGTGTGAGAGTTAGTGAATCACATACTGATGTTGGTTTCTTATGTTGCACTTAATGTTACATCATGACTTCACAATAATGGCGTGAGTGAGGGGCAGTGATTGTGTCAGTGTGGCCAGGCCCCGCCTCCTGGCCAGCCCCTCAGTGGCGCCAGTGTTTTCAGGGACCTGATTTAAGAAAACAGGCAGATCCATTGGGAACACTCACTTTTCAGCATGAGGCAGCATTTCAGCTAATCTTATAAATGTGTTTTACCCTTGTAGCTCAGTAGTTTTTCATTCGACGGATATTTCTTTAAACATTAAAACTGCGGAAAATAAATTCATTAATCGTATACACACTGATACGTATCTGTTTCAACTAACTTTGTCTTTCAAACCCCAACAGAAAAGAGGACCTGAAATAAAAATTTTACTTACAAACAAGTGCAGTTATACTTTCACTCTCTCTGAACTGAATCTGTGCTATCTGTAAACCATCAGCAGTTGAAAGTCACTCTTTTCTGACATAATCATTGTAATGCAGCTTATATTTCAATAATTGATCATGTATGTGATATTCAAATCATTATTCTAGTTTGAATACTTAGTATTAAATGGTGTATTAGACAAATGTATTGATTTCAGCATGACATAAATCACCTTTTCCACTCTAACTGCAATTTTCAATTTCACTCCTAAATGAATTTAAACAAAAAAAAAGTACAGTCAAATTAATAAATAAAAAAACATATGTAATTTTTTATTTTTTTCCTTACAGCAGTTAGCAATAGTTTAACTATAGCAAGCCAAAAATAAATACAAATTTTAAATAATTTCAACAGCGTGTTTCATCCAACAGAGCAACAGTAGCATTTCACTTTAATTGGGTGCAGAATCCAACCAGGAAGGCATGACTTCCAATCTGAATCGTTCATCCGGAGGACATGATTAACATGTGGGCAATTTTTTTTTTTTTTAGCTCTTTTAAAATTCAGATGTGATTCATTTTCAGTGTAAAATAAAATAATTCTCATAATTTCGTCCATATGGTAAAATGCAGAGAGGAAGCCATTGTAGATTTATTGGACTCGGCCCAGCAGAAGCAGTTAGGAGACGATGTTAAACATGCGGGGACAAACAGGAAGCAAGAGGAAAATACTACAAGCAAAAGTGCATAAATATTCAAAATCAAAACTTGAAATAACAGACCCCCAAGAAGCTACCATAGGCAAGCTATTTAGAAAAATCTCACTTGTGAATTCTTCATGTACAAAGAAAAGAGTTTGTATTTCAAAAAACGGTGATGTGACAAATGCAAGTCACGTTTATTTTCCCTGACGGATGTGAAAGCACGAGGCAACTGAGGCATCAATGCCCTCGGTTAACCCACTCCAGAGTGCAGCTGTCCAATCAGAATCCTTCTCCAGCTGACATCACATCCAATCACTGATTTTTAATGTACAAGTTTACATCCCTCTCACCCCAAAATCACCCACTCTTACATAATTTTCTCTGATCCATTCACAGCAATGACTAAGATGGAAGCACATCCAGACTAACATACAAGCGTACTCACACGTACAATCACACCAACACAAACAACCTCCCCTCTACGCCTCACTGTTGATTCAGTGCATTCATTGGTCATTGATCCTTCTCCATGACTTCATTTCCCTTTGTGGCTGCGTTGCTCCCATGTGCTTTTGGCAGTTGTACGGTGGCCTGGCAGGGCCACATAGTCTTTCTGGAAGCGTGAATTGGGTGTTCTC
Organism: Naso minor; assembly: GCA_029874875.1. Lineage (NCBI taxonomy): Eukaryota > Metazoa > Chordata > Actinopteri > Acanthuriformes > Acanthuridae > Naso > Naso minor. The sequence goes on from JAQFJB010000019.1 coordinate 15,084,441, forward strand.
TGGCGTTTCCTTTCCCCCTGCGTTGTGAAGAAGGCGTCTTGAAAACGCATACTTGATGCCGTGGACTAAAAACCGAGATGAGAGAAAATAGCAACGGGTAAATAAGCAAACATTCCAGGTGGCAAGAGAATGTAACAATCATGCCATTAAAGTATCAAGACTATGAATTTAATTTTATGCATTTCCTATAAACAAATACTTACAAGTCTACGTTTCACCTTTTTAGGTAAGTCTTCATCTAAAGTGTAGACATCTTCTCTTTTAGCCAGCACCTGAGACCCGTCCTCAAACTCCACCTAAGATAACAAGAAAATATTCAAAGAAACAGCAGGGCACTTTGTGGTAAAGATGCAAAAACATAATTAAAAAAAAATTAAAACATAAGACAGAGATTTATAAAGCATTTTCTTTTTTCAAACAACTAATCATAAGAAATTATTTCACCATAAATTACAATTAAACAATCTCTTTTTGTATCAATATCTAAATGACAAAACAAACAGCTCATTTCATATTTTCATTTTCAGGTTGCCTCGGGTCTCAAAAACATTTTTTTTTTGCTTGAGGGAAAAAAGCCTGAAACTATTTCGTACCGAAACACACCTGACAATGGAAAGTTCTTGTTCAGCCGCCTTCTAAAAATCGGACCCATCTTAAGCCGAGGTTGTGCGTCACAGATGCATTTGTGCATAACTAATGGTTGACGCCCAGCTCAACTAAATAAAGCCTTAAGTGGAAACCGCGTGACTCTGAGCTTAGTGAATATTTCAGTGAGTTTGAATAATGCAGATTGTCACCTCCTTCTCATCCTCCTCTACTCGCTCTCGCCATCTCTTTTTTTCACAACCCATCTGCTTCCACTCTGTGTCTGAATAACTTTTGCTGCCTGTGTATCTCTCTTTTCATCCTCCCATCATCTTCCTTCTCATCTCCACTCCTCCTCTTTGGTTTCAGCACCTTCTTTCAATCTCCCTCTCAAGTGCCCTCTTTCTTTCTGCACCCCCACCCCCGCCCTCCATACATAGAACTGAGGACCTTGACAATGTCAGAGAAGTCACGATCATTTGGATGTCGAGGGAGTTTAACAAGTTTGCTGCAGGCTCGCTTGAACCAAAGACTAAGTTAGTTCAACATTCACACAAGGGATTAAAACTGAGAAACTGGGTCATATGTCTCCCTCTCACAGGTTTACCATTCAGCAGGATTAGGTATGTCTATAGTACATGTTGGTGTGTACCTGGTACATGTAGGACACGTTGGATCCCAGGTATTTGGCACCGTAGAACAGCCCATCAGGCCATTTCACTTGAACAACTTCTCCGACTTCAGGGGGACCCAAGTTCACACAATCTCTGCTCTAAAAACACAAGAGAATAATGTTTAGTCCATGGAAGCACCTGAGTGTGTGTTAAAAAATAATTTTCAAGTCATTCAAAGTGATTAAAAAGAGCTTAATGTCATGGTTGGACTTGATTCAGGCTCGAGCCCCATTTGGACAAAAAACCGGCGTTGTGGTAAAAACACAAATTCTCCCATTTAATTTAATGAGAGTAGTCTGTTTAGAGTGCAGCAGAGCAGACAGTGGAGGGTTCAGAAAATAAAAGACAGCGGGCTGTGGCGGAAACATTTAGAGGAACGCAACTCGACATCATGCTGTGGTGGCAGATCGGCTGATCAATTTGATCAGACTGAGCAGAGCTAAAAACCCTGCCAAGACAAAATGCAGAATTCATTTGCATTTGCAAATGGACTGTTCCCCCTCATAGAATGTGTATATTGCCTAAGTGTATGAGCAAACAAACAAACAACAAAAACAAAAACAAACAAACAAAAAAAACCAAGCACATTCCTCAACTATTGTAAAGACTTTAAATATCATCTGAATCTATTTATTCTATCCATATTATTTTGTTTTCTTATTGGTTTAATGCACAATATCACAATAGCTTCCACTGAAAAAGAATTATGTAATTGTTTTTTAAGGGCTTGCAGGAAAAAATTTAAGGGGTGTGCAATTTGCCGTTAATCTAAATCAGACCAGGTCAATAAAGCTGACGTTCAAAACCAACCACAAGTTAGTAGAATGTCCTCACTACAAGAGCAGTAGTGTGTGGCTCTGATTGTCACATCTACTTCTCTCTAACAGAGTTAATCACACTGAGTGAAACTTAATTAATACCATATATAACTAGAAGACATTCATGAATTTCATCATCAAGATGTATCATGTCAGGGATTATTGGCCTTTTCAGAAACCCATTTTGCACCAATAGAATTGCAGAAAAGAGAGAAGTGAATCAAAATTGCATTTGAATTTTATTTATTTTACATTCCTTAGAAAAAAAGGAAGCTCCTTTCGAAACGAGAATGCTTCAACAGCTGATATGACCTTGTACACCTGGGAGATGACCCCTTGAACGTGTCGTAATTATACATACTCTTACCACTATATCCTCAGGGTAGGTATCGTTGGAGAAGGAGCCGTCATCAAACATGACCTCGTAGAACATCTGGGAGGTGATCCCGGTGACCTTTGAGCTGTAGTAGCGTAGGTTTTTGTGTTTGGAGATCACCGTCTGACCCAGTGAGATGGACGCTTGGCACGCTCGCTGCTTCTAGTGTACACAAAGAGCAGAGAGCAGCAATTAGACTACTGCATGAAAATCAATAGAGTATCATTTCAGACTAAAACGTCTATGATACGACATCATTATATTGCAAGTCATCCCTACAGTGCTGTTCACTTTAGCTGCATTTTAAGAGTTCTTACTTACATCAAGAGGCATCTAGCACGCAGACAGGTTTGGCTTTATTCGAGCAGGTTTTCACTACTTTCTACTGAAAGATTAGCCACTAGTTTTCTGGCTAGATACCACCAAAGTCAGTGAGAAAATTAGTTTTATGTTGGTTTTTGTTTAATTTGATTTTACTGACCTGTTAAATAAAATAGTACATTTGTTATTTCATTTTTTTCTTTTCTTGCATTCCAAGTATCTTCCTAAAAAAAAACTGAATCAAGGGAATTTTATTTCTACATTAAACTACCACTTCTCCTTTTACTCTACTTACTTTTATTTGACAAACATTAATTTGCCCATTTCTACTACACTCTAAGACAGTAACTGCAGTCACTGAGTGTTCAGTGTTTATTATATTACTACAAATGTGTGCAAACAACAAAAGACAAACAACAAAAGTGCAAACATATTGCCCTGTCC
>JAQFJB010000019.1:15131183-15144341 GCA_029874875.1 Naso minor
GACTACAGCAGTTTTTAATTTGCAGGGGGCACAGTATTTCTTCAAGGAGAAATGCGTTTGTCAATATACATTTTAATTCAAATATTGTGGTGTTACAGAGTTGTCCCGGCCTGCTTCGTATTCTACAGACTTGAGAAAAACATCTTTTTTGGCACAGATCCCAGGAAAAATCACAACTTGATCTTTTTTTTTTTTTAAATGAAAATGAGAATTATCATGTAAAAATAAATCTAATACCGAAAATCACATCGCAGTTGCTGTATTGGTCCAAACAATCACAATTAGATACTTCAGAATTTCACAGCCCTGCAGCGAAATGTTATTTCCTTTTCCATTTCCCTCTTGTCTGAATTTAAACACCCTTTAGACTCAGTCTTCAAGCCATTGCACATGTGACTCCTTTTAACGTTGAACCTTGACCCCAGTTGGAGATCAGAATCAGATCCAAACTGTTATTTCTGCCTGCCCCTAATAGAAAGGGAAGGATGCTTTTCTTGTAAAGAATACTGTCCTTGAACTTTTCAGGCTGTCTGCAGTAAAAAAACTGTCTTTTTCGCTAAATGTTACCTGCAGCAAATGTTGTTTGTTGTTGTTGTTTGTCGATTGGTTTGTCAGAGATATAATAGGTTTATTTTTTCTTACACAGACATGGTGGCATTGTTTCTATAATTATGACTGATTACACTCTCCCCATTATTTTCTTACACTTAAAGAAGTGTTGTTATATGTTGTAGGAATATTCCAGTCCATGTATTTTGAAGGTCATCCAAAAATAATAGTTCTTCCATGTTTTTTGTCAGTGAAATTAAAGTAGCTTACTAATTGAAGTCAAGTGAGCAAAAGTTTTCCAAATGCCATGTAGAAAAAGAAAGAAAACAAACAAAACAAAAAACATTACTCTCTGTAGTGTGGGCGAAACAGTTGAGTTGGCTGCTGGAAAGCTGAGATGTGGCTCTCACAGAGCAACGTCCTCAAAAATTGTTTCTGTCTGTAGCTCGTTTCCAGGTGGAGGTTTGCAGTCTGATGTGTGAGAAGCTCAAACTAAGCACCTGGAAAGTCCAGCTGGCTGTTCTGCAGTCCATGAAGGCATACTTTCAGGGGTAAGGACCAAAAACCAAAAAAAGCTTCACGAACATTTCTTGTAATTTATTCTGAAAAATCAATCAAGCTGTTATACGTTTGTCTGCAGCTGACATTTCAAATGGAAGTTTATTTACTAAATTCATTATCCATTTTCCTCTGTAGGTTATTGCTGTTAGAGAAAGGCAGCAAAGACATTAATGCACTGTCGCAGATCCTCACGGAGACGTGCGCTGCTCTTACTTACCCTTTAGGTAACAGCCTCGCAATTTAGTGTAATCTCAATTATAGTCTAACACACCTGTGTTCCATTGCAATATTTTTTGTTGTTTTTCTATCCAGAAAACAAAAGTTACTCCTCTGTGAGGACAGAGGCGTTGTCCGTTGTGGATCTGATCGTAAAGAGAACAGGAGGTTAGTATAACTGCTGATGTTTTCCTAAAATGAATCCTTCTTCTTTGGTTCTTAATTACATTTTTGCATACGCAAACGAAGAGTCCAGCTTTCTGCAGAAGCAGAATTGCTCCTCTGTGTGTGGATGTGCAATATATTCAAACACTTGTAGGCAGTTTAATGGTAAAATATCCTGTACGGAGGAAACATGAAGATGACATATTTTGGCACATTGTTTCCACTGTCAGAGTGCAGATGGTTTCACGTTGCCAGTCTTTCTGCTCCTTGTGATAGCTCTCCAGTTCTTACTAGAGGAATTTTTATTAGCTTAGCTGCAGAGCTGAGGGAATGGAAATGTTGGCCAGTCCAACACCACTTTGGTCCAGACTGAAATATCTCAACACATATTAAATATACTGCCAAGATATTTTATACAGGCTCTCATGATTCCCAGAAGTGACTTTGGTGCTCGACTGACTTTTACTGTAGCACCACCATCAGTTTCCTATATGTGACTTTGAGTGCAATATCTGAACTAATAGATGGATTGCAGTGAAATTTGGTACAGACATTTACAGGTGAATTGTAATCGCTTTAATGACATCATCACCATATTTTGATTTTAAAATGAAATGCCTACAAAATAGTGATAACGTTCCAGTAATCCTGAGCTAAACTTTGTGTTTAGTGCTCATTAGAAAATGTTAACAAGCTAACATGCTAAACCAAGATAGTGAACATCAAACCGGGTAAACAGTAGCATTGTCATTATGAGCATGTTAGCAGTCTTGTGCTAGCATGTAGTTCAAAGCACAGCCTCACTATGATGCTAGCGTGGCCGTAGACTCAAGTAGCCACCTCCTAAGTCCTTTCCTAACCACTTTCTCTTAACCCTGAAGGAAAAGCAAAATGAAAATTCAGATGAACATAGTAAAAGACAACTGCTGTGCTGAGAGAATTTGAATGCACTTTCACTAGGCTACGTTATCATGCAACAGATGTTACTGATTTTATTGTGTTGGTGAAACTACATTTTCCCAAAGGTGGACTACAAAACTCAGTGATTGAAAGTACTTCCCTCATGAGCAAGTACTTGGCAACAGTAGCGTAGAAAACTTTCTTTTAACAGGCAGAAACCTCGGAACAGATCCTACGGAAGAGTATTAGGGTCGTGGATAAGAAAAAAAAAAAGTCAGAGGAAGAAGTTTGTTTGTTTGTTTGTTTTAAATTCTGCACTACGAGAAAAAGTTAAAAATTTGTTAATAAAGTTGAAATGAGGAAGATTTTTTTATCATACACTTTGAGAAAAAGTATTGGTATCTGAGTAGTAACAGCAGACTACTTTATCACATTCATTGCGCTCTTCGGAGGATGCCCGGTGTGGCTGCATGCTGACAGAGGCACCGGACTTATTTCAGCCTTTTTCCCAAAACGACTTTTTTACTTTAAATAAATCTTACTAATTTCGACTTTATTATCCAAAATTTTGACTTTTTTTTCTCTAAGTGGATGACAGAAAAATCTTCGTTTCGAGTTTATTCTTGAAATTTCGACATTTTTCTCAAAGTGCATAATGAAAAAAATTCTTCCGCCACATCCATGACCCTAATACTCTTCAGTGAGATCCAGACGCAAGGTGGGCGGCGATCTGATGGCACCAGTCGGGTAAAAAGGTGCATGTTAGGTTTACATTTTGCACAGAGGTGAACACAGATTAACAGGCTGTATGCTGTGCACGTATCATCGTTGTATTTGTCAGGTTACAATCCAAGTGTCACTGATGAAATGTTGTCATGCCTGTGTGATGTGAACAGAGAGTGAACAGTGGGACTGTGTGTCAGTGAAGAGCCGCGAGCAGCTGCAGCGCTCCCTGTCCACGCTGCAGTCAGACAACAGACCTGACCTGAGGGATAAAGCCCAGGAGCTGCGCAGACACATTCAGAGCCAACCCTGAGCTTGCTTTCTCTCACACGCACACACTCACACAGAGCCAACTACTTGCAATCACAAACAAGTAAACAAAATTGAGCAACTTATATTAAATTTGTATCATTAAAAAAACACATTGCACACTCCTCTGTCTGACCTCTTTGACACATTATCTTCTCTTTACCATATTCACAAATCTCTCTGATAGTCACATTACTTATCCATCTGACCTGTGAGCTTCTGAAGTTGCTCCTCTCAAGCTGATACACTGACGAAGATAGACGAAGTTCGACTTGGAAGCTTGAAGGGACTACAATAACAACTTGCCCCGAGTCTGAACCCACAGTAACACGTGGTAAAAGACAAGCCCATTATTGTAATGTGTCAAGTTTTATTCCGTTCATTTAAATGGACAGTAAGAAAATTGTAATAAATACCATATAAACCAGTGTGCTGGGTTTGTGGACACTGTATACCTATAGCCCCAAAATGGGGACTTTGACTACTGTTGTGGGTTTGCCTTCTCATTGAATATCACAACAGCAGGTTTCACACCGTAGCAGATGGTTGAGTAGTTGGCTGTCGTTTGAAGTTGCACTTTTTAGGCGCGAGTACTTCCTCACTGTTTTACCACTGCTGGCGGGTACTGCTGAAAGAGCTGACGCTTTGGAGAAATATCTGTGACCCGTGAATGGTTTTCTTTCTCCCGTTTGCAAGGTAAAAGAGTAAGACGACAGCCAATTTTCTTAAGTCTCCGGATGAGGATAAATAAAAAAAAATAATAACCTGCTCTTAAGTTCAAAGTGATGCTGTTGTCGTTTGAATTTGTCCCTGATGAAATAAAAGTACATTGACTATTTGGACAAGTGACTCTTGTTTTTGTCTTAATTCAGAATACACAGTATAGTGTTTATTCAAGCAACAAGTAAATAACTGAGGGGGTCAAGAACTTATAACTCATTAAAGTACAGTGATGAAACCATAAGTAGTAATGTGCAAACGTGGGTGTTAGAGATATGTGTACTTAAACCCTAAAAGGCCAAATTCTGCAACAGTCATGGAAGTTAATAGCTTTTTTTGTTGAAGTGTCACTTTAGCCCTTTCAATAACTTAAGCATTAAGTAAAAACTAGATTTTTCTGTATCCAGATTTTTTTTAACGATCAAATGTTATGACTTTAAATACCACAAAAGTTAGCTGGAAATTAGATACTAGTGACCTATACCAAAGCAATCAATTCACTATTAGTTTTTTTTCTCTCTAGAAATGTTTGTATGGGTATTCAGTTAAATAAATATAATTTACCTTATGTTCTAGCTTTGTGGTTAAACATTATTTAAGTTATCATTTTTGGTACCTACAGTCACTACTAGGTTGGCAATAGATGTCATTGTTGTTTGCCATGAGTAAAAGTTACTAAATATTTTTTTACGATACTTAAAAATGCACTGGAACATTACAGTAACAGGTAACATTTACAGATTTGAATGTTATAAATGTATGTAAGACTTGAATCATTTGCTGAGTGGGATTGCTGGCCCATAATTTTCATAACAATGTTACCTGTATTATTAAAATCTCAGATTTCATATCCAATGACATTGTGCCCTTCTACCACTAGGGGGTGCCAACAATCTACATCTTCAAATTCCACATGTTGGCTGTTAGTGTCATCATCCACTTGCTTAAAGCAGTTTTAATACATATGCCAATGGAGGCAAACCAGACAGATGTTAATATTTGACCTGCTTTATTCACTAAAATACATGGACACGTTAGCTGCACATGAAGTGATCATGTGTAGCAGAAGAGCATGAACACAGACCAGGAAAAAGGGACAGACAAGGACATTTTAAAAGACATTTACAATTAAAAAGGAGACAAATTGAGAAAGAACAGACTTGTGACACTTTGAGAATATAAACAGTCATATAAACAGAATTCTTTAGATTATTGAGAGTAATGACACCAAGAAGAATTTGAGCATACACAGCTGATTGCCAGAAGTTATTAAAAGATACCACATTTCACTATGCTGAGTGATGTAGTTTCTATAGATGTCATACCAGAGTAAATTTAGAATACAACTGTTGTCCTACTTGGGTGCAGCCATTAGCTAATGAGCAGTTTGTTCCTCTTGTCCTTCTGGCGAGCCTTGTCTTGGCCTTTCTGGGGAACGTCGACATCACTCTGGCTGAGTGCCGTCCGCGAAACTGTTGAGATGCCATCGACAAACTTTGTCTTGAACAGGACGTTGGCGTTGGTGAACATGCCATCCTTCAGGGACACCACCACAAACTGCAGGGAGAGAATTTGATCACTTGATTACATTCTGCTTACGGTTGTCGTAAAACTTGAGTTGGTACATTTTCTGTTTAAGGTTCAGTAATGGTATTAAAACATGTGCGTGAGTGTTTCAACATACCTGGGAGTGTCTAAAATGTGTGCGAAGCATCTGTCCAATATTCTGCGTGTGAGACAGATCTAGGGCAGCATCCACCTCATCTAAGATGTAGATGGGAGCAGGCTTAAACAGCAGCATGGCCAAGATGAGAGACAAGGCCACCAGTGATCTGAAAACGCAGACACAAAGAGGATGTTCAACAAAACTCACTGACTTCTTTATCATCAACAGAAAGCTGACACACTTTTGCCACAGTTTAACTACAAAATAAAGTCAACAGTTGAGTCCCTTTGCTGACCTCTGCCCGCCGCTCAGCTCAGTGAGGTTCTCTTTCCAGGTGTTGCCCAAAGCCACCTTGAACTCAAGGCCCTCCAGGACACCACAGCCCTGTGGAGGAGCCAGCTTAGCAGTGGCTCCCGGCAGCAAAGTGGAGAAAATAGAGCCAAAGTCCTTGTTTACCTGCGGAGGAAGGGAAACGTTACAGCTTTAGATAAGGTGCAAATTCAAATCATTATACTGAGGATGTGAGCTTAAACCACCATGATGCTTCGATGAGTGTCAAGCTGTTGTTGATTGATCAATTTTGACATTGTTGCCGATTGTACAGCATTACGGTTAGCATTTGAAAAAATATGATTATTGTAGCAGTGTTTGAAATAGGAAAACAGGGACAGGGAATAAAGTTGACAAACACAGACAAGTTAAAAAGCATTTAAATAAGCAAACAAAAGGAATAGAAGAGATGTAGAAGGGCACAAGAGGGGGAGACAAGAAAGGAGACAACTACACATTTACACTCAGCTTTGAAGCTAGGCTAACACTCAGGTTAGCCTGGCCTCTTAAAAATAAATGGGATGAATGACAGAAATACAGTGCCTGTTGCTATATATTGCTGTTGAATTAAACTGCATTAGTTTTCATGAGGTGTACCTAATAAACTGGCGACTAAGTGTGTATTGTCTCAGTATACAAAGTTATATTAAAGACGAGCTGAAATGCCTGTTTTCAGAGCATTGACCGCCGTGTTGTGACGTATTCGCTATTCAAACAATTAAACAACCAATGAACGGGCTGTAGGGGCGGGACATAAGTTGAAGGAATCTGATTGAAGTGTTGTTGGCAAGTGTTGTTGTTACTCCTTGGCAACCGCTGCTAGGGCTTTGTTTGTTGATAGTTAACTGCTGGATTTTAACACCGAGCTAGCTGTGGTTTATTATTATTTAGTTTACAGGTTTATATTGACAGGCGGATTGGCGTGACATAATTGGTTGAATTCAAAAAATGATTCAACCAATAACAGCCCGAGTCAACAATGACATCAGGGGCCCAGGAGATTTTGTTTTGAATGAAAGACGGAAGTGGCAGGTGTTCATAAAAAGTGGTGGTGTTCATAAAAATTCAAAACAAGTCTTTTTTTGTGTGATACATTTTTAAATTTCACTACAATAAGAGCAGGGACATGGTCCAAAAGGGTTGAAAATTGGGGTGGGGGGTGTAAAATAAAATAAAAATTTTAAAGACCTTCTGCCACGCTACGTTGAGAGCCTCGTTTTTCTTCTGATCCAGCTCCTCGATGGTCTGCAAGATTTTTGCTTTGTCGTTCTCCACGATCCTCTTCTTCTTCATCAGGTCATTGTACTGCAGGACAAGAGAGGAATGCGTGGGATAGATGGAGACATTAAATGCTGTAAGTGAACAACCTCCCAAACCCTCTCTGTGTCCCTGTCCTCACCCTTTCTTCTGCCTCATTCAGCATGTTCATGGCCCTCTTGTTGACGTTTCTCTCCAGCTTGGTGGTGGTCTCCTCCAGCTTCTTCAGCCGCTGACCAGCCGCTTGGGGGTTGTTGGTCTTAAAGTCGTACGACGTGTTGGGCTGTCCGAAGAACTGACGCTCTGACGGGATCCAGTCGTTCTCCTCCAGCATCTGAGCCACCTGAGAGAAGACAGTGTGACAGCAAATAGAGACGTGGAGAATGAAAGATGAAGATGGAGATCACTGAAATATATTATTGTAATTAGACACTGACTGAAGCAAAGTGTGAGTGTGTGTATGTGTGTGTGTGTACCTTGTCAGCAGCATCCTGGCTGTCCTTTAGATGCTTACTGATGTTGTGTTCCAGTTCCTTGATCTTCAGTTGGGCTTCATTGTTCTGCTCCCTTATTTTATTGGCCTCTGTGCTCTTTTCCTGGAACATTCAATTGGATAAACAAAATTAATAACCAACAGTTAAGATTGGCAAAATAAGTCAGCCGTGGACAGCAAAATGAAAGAGACAAGCACAGAAGTGCAATAAACCAATGTGCCAAGTAACTTTTATTCATGATTTGCTGCATTACTTTAAAAGACTTAAACCTCAATCCTTACACGCAAGTGCAAAAGCATTACAAGGAAACATTGTATTCACCTTGAGCACTATGTCCTGAGCCACGATCACTTCCTTCTGTTTGGCAAACTCCTCCTGGGCTTTACGCACTGCCTCCTGCACAGCACATATTGAGTTAATTTACAGTCAAAGAGGGAAAGTAAATGAGGCAATGAGGGGAAAAAAACAAACAAAAAAACAGCCTGTTTTGAGCTGAGACGATTGATAATCACTGGACAGTCCATTGAACATAAATAGTGACGTAAATAGTAGGGGTGGGGGAAAAAATTGATACAGTGTAATATCACGATGTTTTGCATGACAATATTGTATCGATTTTAGACACCACATATCGATATTTTATTAGATACATTCTTAATAGATGCTGCATATACAAACCAGTTGGCTTTTCAGTCTACTAGATGGTGCTAAGTGTCTGATGACTCTAATTAGATGAAGCAAATGATGTTGACGAAGTTTTACTTTTGAATATGATTAAGAGTTGAAAAAAGTAAGAAAAGTGCAATAAATCATAACGGAATACTCAACATATCGCGATAATATATCACGGGGTGATTTCCACTCCTATTAAATAGACAACAGTCATTCCCCAACACATGATTCCACCAAACATGTCTGCCTGAAATCTTAGGACAGGTTGGTCATGATATAAAACAAATGCACACCTTGTTCTCTGCTACAGTGCAAGCCATGCTGTCTATCTGCTCCTGGATGGCTGTTATGGCTTCATCTACAGCCTGAATCTGCTGCTCATAACCCGTCTGTTCCCTCTGCAGCTCCTCCAGCTCCAGAGTCACAGCGTCAGACTCCTGCAAACGTGGGCAAGACGCACATTTGATCAATTCTTGGGAGGAATTAGCAGATTCTCTCTGTAACTGAGAGAAAATAAGGAGACGAAATGTACCTGCTGCTTCTGCTTCAGCTTCTTATTGAAGGTGTCAGCTTTGGCTTTGGCCGCGTTGAGTTTCTGCTGAGCGGCTTTCAGCTCCTTCTCCCTCTCTGCCTCAGCGTTTTTCATCTTGTTCTCCAACACCTTGTACTTTTCTTCTGCCCGCTTCTGCACCTCCTTTGTGACGCGTAAAGTCTCCTCACTCTCGTCTGGTTAAGTAAACACACCGCACAGTTAGCACAAAATAAACAATTAAAAAAACAGGAGCAGGACTAATAAATTGTCTTAATTGCATTTTTTAATCAGACCTGTACATATTAGGGCCCTGGTTGGATCAGTGTCAGTTTGTACACAAAATGCACTTCCTGGTTGATTTTTAAGAAATTATGAAAGAAGCAAGGGTCATCATGTCAAGATACAGATGGTCAAATGTTCTGGTTGAATTCTATGAGATGCATAGAAAGCACACTAAAACTCAACATACCTATGCCTAAGACCATTGGTGAGAAAGGACTCACCTACATGAAAGAACATGCTTCGGGGATAGTCTAGTGACTAATTTCTCCTAATGTACTTCTAATCACTGCACTGATGAAATCTACTCCTGTCAGCTGAATAACACCAAAATACCAACACCCCATCACTCTGATTGATAACCTGTGAAAGAGAGAGGAGAGATAGTCTACCCATTCATTATTATGCCAACTGTCATACACAGTGACATAATGAGCCATCCCTCTTTTTTAATTTGCTTGGTTGAATTCACTTATTTTAAACATACGTGTATGTTTGTGCACATTTCAGCATTCTCACCGATAGCCTTGCGCAGCCTCTCCAGCTCCTCCTGCTGCTGGTGGAAGGAGCTCTGCTGCAGCTTAGCCTGCAGAATCTGCTCCTCCTCCACCTTCATCTCATGCTGTTGCTTCAGCTGGCGGTACCTGCAGGAAGAAATTGTGGTAAAGTAGAGAAGAAAATGTAGGAGTCAGGTGAACATATACGATTTACAGAACTACAGCCCAACTGTTGAGAGCTCTGGAGGATGATTTGGAAATCGATATATGGGAAATCCTGATAACACTTTAATATGCATCACTGAACATACTGAGCAACAGAAAAATGTACGTGTCAATTGTCTCTGGTTTAATGATACAGATATATGTCACATACTAATATCTGCATACTTTTCTGCAGTTCCTTTCAGGCCAGCCAGCTGTCGTTCAGTATCCTGAAGCTTGGCCTCTTTGTTATTTAAGTTGTCCCGAACGTCCTTTAGCTCCTGCAGGCTGGCAAGAACTGATGCTGACTGAGAGCGAGCGCCTGGAGGAGGGGGAAAAAAAAAAAAGGAAGAAAGAAAGTTTGAGTCATTGCATGACTAGCAGGCATTTGAAATGCTCGAGTAAAAAAATATTTCCAAGTAAGTTTAAAAAAAACAAAAAAGTTAATCGTGGAATGATTTTCACAACCTGAAAACAGTGGTGAAGCAACAATCATCGTAAGAAAGAAATAAAACACTGTATGTGTGCAAAAAAACCAAATAATAGTATAATTTGAAGAAAGCTTTGTTTTTGTTTTCTCTGCACAAGTTCCATTCGTTAACCTCACAATGGCAAACACGCAATCTAGTTTATGGCCTCACCTCCACTCAGAGTTCCCTGTGGGTCGAAGATGTCCCCTCCAAGAGTGACAGTCTTGGTCATCACCTGTTTATCAAAAGCCACTTTTTTGGCATTGTCCAGAGTGTCACACACCAGGGTGGAGCCAAAGACGTACTCCATGGCCTTACGCAGGTCAGATTCATAGCCCACCAGGGAAAGAGCTGTGTGGACGTTGTCCTCTCCAACCTGACAAAAGACGGACAACAGACAGAGAGGAGACAGGACAGAGTGAGGAAGAATTGGGGCATCTATGTCCTTTATAAACTTCAAAAAGACTGAAGATTGTTTTTTCCAAACTAGGCAGTATTTCATCCTCTCACCAGGCTCTTGGCGGCATTGACCACTCTGTCATTGAGCGTCTTGGCAGAGATCTTGTTCAGGGGAATGATGGTGTACCTCCGCTGCAGCTCTCCCTTTTCCAACAGTTTTTTACCTGTCACCTGTTCAAAGACAAAAATAACATCAACAACTCCAGCAACACTTTTTCCCCCCTAGACTGCAAATGAAATAAAAATAACACCCGAACAAGATTTGCACTGGAATAACTTTCACACTGTCCACTAACAAACCCACCTCTGTGTCAACCACAATGTTATAGAGCCGTCCTCCTGCAACAACCTCCAGTGCTGTTGCGTAGGAGACGTCACGGACTGTGATCAGGTTAGCAAGCAGCCCCTTCACTTTGCTGCGGTCCCATCCTTGCTCTGGGTCCCTGTGAGGCAGCAGAAAATACAAAACAGTTTGCACACGTCAGTGAAATTTTTCCCAAGGTCCAATGCAACATTTGATGAGGGAGTTTACAATTTAAAAGGAGTTCTCTCCTTATTACAACTTTACTAACACATGCTTACTCCTTAATAAAAACACACAATTTGTGCTTTAAATCAGGCTGCAAATAGATTATTCAGGCAAACACTCACAAAAAATTGTTTATTAGTTAGAGATTGACTGCCACCTCAGAGAGCTGTACTGAGATCAGTTAAAACAAAGCAAATCACTTGGCAAAGACTTACTTATAGTCGAAGCGCAGGTTGGGGAAACGAGACACAAGACTTTCATAGGTCTCTTTCAGTTTAGCGACCTCTCTGGACAGATGCCTTCGTTGCTCCAGTAGACTCTCCTCCTTCCCATCTGCATATAGGAAGACACAAACAAGGCCCCAAACATTATTACAAAATATATACACAGGCCCAAGACAGATGTAACACACACACACACACACACACACACACACACACACAGTACCTTCATAGTTGAGTTTGGCTAGCTCAGCCTGTAGTTTGTCTCTGCTGCTTTTGACCGCCTGCAGGGCATCCTGGTCCTTTCTGTAGCCACTGTCCATCTTTTTCACCTCTGCCTGTTTTGTCTTGAGCTCTGCCTGGGCGTGCTTCAGGGTCATCTGGGCCTGGAGAGACAGGAGGACAGAAACAATACAGATGAAAAAAGCTTTCAAACAGACACAACAGAAGTTGCGTATTTCCTCACCATAGCAGTTTTGGAAACAATTTAAGTCACTGAGCATAAATATCTGAACTGACAGCTCGCTGTTAAATGAAAACTGGTAAGGTAAAACAAAACAAAACAAAGCAAAGCAAAAATAAAAAAGAGGTAAGTCATTCTCCTCACCTGCTTGGCCTCGGTATCTGCCTTGCTCATTTCATTCTTGCAGGTCATCATCTGGCCAGCCAGCGTGGCCTCCTCTCCATCCTCATTGGTAGAGAGGCCTGCAGACACTGCTCTGAAGTGCTGCTCAGCTGCCTCAAGGGCTGCACTGTCCTTCTGTCCCTCCTCCTGTAGAGCCTGAAGCTGCTCCGATAACTTAGAAACCTCCTTTTCTTTAACCAAAAGCATTTTCTTGTCCTAAGGATGAAAGAGGAAAAAAAAAGTTCTATGTTTTTGTTTTGACAGTTACAAAAGTCACACAGCAGGCACATATTAACAAACTGTATCGTTCCATTACCTCCTCCATACTCTTGACCAGCTCCTTCCTCTTCTTGGTTTCATCTTTCAGATTCTGTTTTTTGAGGTCAAGTGCACTCTGAGCTTTGGCATCCACACGTTTCACATCAGAGAGAGTCTGCTCTAGTGACTTTAATACTCCATTCACCTCCTATAGATGAGCAGATGAACATAGACGACAAAATATGACTCATGATTTCTTTTCCTTATGCAGTTTGAGACTGAAGTGACTCATCCAGGGACAAAATTCTCAATTTTGAACAACCAACTTGGTAAAGATCGAAGACTGAGTGGAAAAAATAATTAGATGGATCAGTAAATCATATCAGATAGTAACCAGTGATACATCCTAAAATAACCGAATGTTAAAAGTTAAAAAACAAAAATGCAAATTAGTATAAAAAAAGCTTACAAGCCTGAAGAAAAGAGTCTGCGTTAAAGTTTACAAAGCACCCCAATCTTAGC
>JAQFJB010000019.1:15211440-15222928 GCA_029874875.1 Naso minor
CCTCAGATTTAAAAAAAAAAAAAAAAAATTAGAAAAAGTGTTGCAGTTTAGGACAAGCCAACTGTTTTTAAGCTATTTTATATTCAGTCATTATCATATTTGTAAAAAGTAGCTTATTATTGCCCATCAATAGTTTGCTTTTAATTGAGTTTACTCAATATAATTTTTGTCCGAATTAAAAAAAATTCCCAGATGTAAATTATTTTGCTGAAAAGTTTCAACTATTATTTTAACTATTAAAAATTTTAACTACCAACTAACTATACTACCCCCTGCAGCACCTGGACCCCTTAGGGGTCATGACCCCGTGGTTGAAGACCACTGCTTTATACCATCCGTCTTAGATATTGGACATCGTTATATTTTGATAGGCAATGGTGGAGTGGTGCCTGGAGAAATTGATATACTTTTAATTTATTCCCCCAATTTTTTTTGAAGGCACTTGTCCAGTTATGGATAAACTCCCATGTAAACAGTGACGTGTTGTAAACAGTGGCATTTAAGACTACTTTTACATGTTTAGTTCATCAAAAACACAGCATAGCTGGCCTGTTTGCACATTCTGACTTACCTTCTGTAAGGAGGATCATTATAAAATTAACATTAGCCACAGAGGTGCAGATTTTGCATCAGTAGTGGCCTGCAGGCAAACTACAGGGTGAGACAACTATATCAGTAGGCATTTTGTGTGAACTAGGCCTACTCCTTATTCCTTAGTCCATTCACACATCAAAAAAAAAAAGAGCAAGTAGTCCTTGGGCCAGTATTTTCCTTTGTAAACAGTCTCTTGGAAAAGCTGATTTGCTACAGATTTAGAAGTGGGGATACTCAGTGCAGACTGAAAAATAAGTGGACATACTCTGCATATCTGTGTATACCGTGTAATAGTTTGTGTTTTTTTTCATGATTTTCAAGGCTGCATTACCGTAAAGTGTTGTAATTTTCTCAACTTATCGACAGCTCGAATTGTTTGAACACTTACCGTCACCCACTTAGTCATTACATCTACATTACTAGTGACTGTAGATCAAAAATGGAATCTTGTTAGTAGTCATCCCTACAATAATTTCACATCAAAAAGAAAATTTAGTACAAAAAATATGTGATGTTAGATTCTGTCTCCCAGTTCTAGCATTAATGAAGTGTTTTTTTTTAAGGATATTTACAAATATTGAGATATAGCCTGGAAATATTGCAATGCAATTTTCAGCCCGTATCGCGCAGCCTTAAATGGTATTACTTCATCAGGAGGAAAATGCTTCTAAATCCATCTGCTGCGTTCAGTGTGCGCTTATGTTCCTCTTTGTCTGTGATACAAACAGCTTTAGTGCAAATAGGCCGTTTTGGTTGCAGCGTAAAAAGTTGAAACCGGCTCAACTTTACTAGAAAGGCAGCCCTACGTCACACTGCGGCAGTCAGTCACGTAAATGGGTCGTCTTCCAGCGATCGACGGCCACCTTCGAATTAGAGGAGGACTAGTGTACACAGCTTGGTGTTACACAATGGGTCCTGTTATGTTAGTTAAGTGACACGTTGCCTTTCTTTTATGTGACTTAAAGACACTGTGTAGTTTGTGCGTATTGCTTTTTGTATGTGTGGTGGTAGCCAGTAGCCAATATGTTTGTTTGTATGTCATTTGTTTTATATGCTGCTCAAAGCCCTGTTTTTTTTATTGTTTTGTATTTTTTTTTTTTCCCCAGGAAGACGAGCGGTACTATAGATGTGATTGGTGGGCAGACGGCCACAATTAGCAGGGTTGAAGGGCGACGCAGACATAATCTCGATGGCAACAATATCCAGGTACACAGAAGCAGCACAGACAGACATTTTGAGGGATGCTGGAGCCTAGATTTATTCAAAAAGCTGTGCTGAGTCAGCCCAACCTTCCTGTTTGCTGTTGTCCAGGTGATCGCGGAACAATCGGATGCTGAGCCGACTCCAGCTAAGATCCCCAACTTCTTCCCTCCTGGACCACTTCCTCCAAACATACCTCCACCTCCTTTCCTGCCTCCGCCACCCAGCGTCAGCGCCGCACCCCCACTCATCCCTCCACCCAGTAAGTTCATCATCTTTTCTGTTTTTTAGCTGGTCTCTTTGTGTATTTAATTTTATGCAACCATTCAGTCTTAACATGCATTTGCTTTGTATGTTGTTAAAGTTTGTTTGTTTTCTCTTCCTCCCTCATAGGGTTGCCCATTACTGTCCCCCCTCCTGGTTTTCCTCCTCCACCTAGTGGTCCCCCCCCTACTATCATCCCCACTATGGACAGGTAATGCACATGCAAACACATGTACACACACACTTTGGAGGTCTTATTTTACTTGTACATGCGAAATGACATGCAGAGCAATAGGTCCTGAGTGCAAAAACTGTCTGGTTCATGTTGGTGCAGCAGTGCAAAGTCTAGAATGACTTGGCTGGTGCATCTCCAACCAGATGTTGTGTATTTATCAACAAACCGTTATCCTGCTGCCTTCAGGTGGCTGCAGAGATTTAATGAAGTGAAGAAGAGGCCAATACCAATATAGTTATCGCACTGCCATGAAAATGGGCCCAAAATACATTTTTTAAAATCAACATTATTACATTAATTATGAAAATTAAAATATAGTGAAATTTTGTATTCTACAGTTAACACTCCTTTAGAACTCAATAAGCCTGTCATCATCATTTTCTCTCATTAGGAAGGCACACACACACACACACACACACACAAGATACTGTTATACTATCATTCTGTCTTTGTATGGACCAACATTTTCTTTGAATCCATAATACAAAGTCCAACTGAAATGAAAAAGAAATAACATTTTTTTTGTCTACTAGAGAGAAACCCTGAGCCTGTATCACCTTGGCTAGCAGTGTGTTAGCTGTTGCATTAATTCCACAGAGCACTGTTAGCTCTCTTTCTACGTAGATGCAGAGCTTGTCTCCATACAGTCAGATAGATCGCTTCACGCACACAGAAACATAATGCCTTTTTTCTGTTTCCGCAGTGGCCACCCTGGAGGTTACGATGGACGCTCTGTCCCTTCCTACCCGTTCCCTCAAAGTAGGAAGCTTTACTAAGTCATCTGTTGCTAAAAATGCACACCTAAAGCAAATATCAAAAGCAAACGTGCATTTCTGGTTATTCATATCATTGGTTTTATTTGTTATCTACAGTATGCATTGTCATTTATATTTGATGTCTTTTGACAGACCGCTCGCTAGATTTAAACAAAGTCTCATTTCTGTGAAACATCTGAACTCAAATTAACAACCAAGTCTGAAGCTCCCCTTCTCTTTGCCTTCCTCAGGCGCATACCCTCCACCCATGGCTGGAGGCGTGCCTCCACCTTGGCCTCCCATGATGGACAACTCGAAGCAGTGGGACTACTATCCCCGTCGAGACGACAAGAGAGACAAGGAGAGAGACCGGCCCCGGGAGAGGACACATGAGCGGGAGAGAGAGAGGGAGCACAGTCCTCCAGCTATGGGCTACACCAGGTGAAAGATTCAAAAACATACAAACAATACGTGTACATACAAACACATGTATGTTGTATATTTCTCATGCTATAGAGTGAGTTAATTAGCATTTTTAAAGCCAAAAAATGTGATGAACAACACCAAGATATGCTGAGTTAATTTATGAAATAGGTACCATGAGAGAAAAGGTTTGACTGATGTGTCCCCGTTTTGTTTTTTTTTTTTCTTTCTTTTTTGTCTTCAGTACTTTAAGCTGAAAAATGTCTTCAGTGTCACTGACAAGCATACTTTAGGCAAACAGTTAATATGGTCACATGCTGGCAGTCACGTACACACCGCTAAAGTATTTCGTACAAGTGAAGGTGAAACCTCTCTTTTTCTACGAACTTCGATAGCGACGAGGAGCGGTATCGTTACCGTGAGTATCAGGAGCGTGCTTATGGGGAGCGACATCGCGACCGGTCGAGCCGAGAGAAAGAGGAAAGACACAGAGAGAGGCGGCACCGAGAGAAAGAGGAAGGACGCCACAAGTCCTCTCGCAGGTACGGAAATGCACAAAGAGTTTCAAGGATGGTGTTAAAATAACCACATTTACAGCAAGCACACTCACACAGTGTAGATATTTCTCTGTGTGGACGTTGATCCTACAGGCTTTTGGTGGACTCATGTTAGCAGGTCTGTCCTGCTCTTCGTTGGCTTTGGAGGAAGTTAAAACACCATGATAGCTAAAAACATCAGTTCCTCTTCATCCTCAGTGCCTTTTCTCCTTGCAATACTAAGAGTGAGAAAAAACTCTATAAGCTCTATTTGTAAAGAGTCTTGAGACAACTTGTGTTTTGGTGCTATATATAAAGAAAAACTATTTTCATGTAAGTAGCTGAAATGTAAGTCTGGTCCTACATTTGTCCCCATCATTCTTATGCAAGTAGCAGTGCCATAAAAGAATGATGCTGTTTCCTAAGAATCCTTATCTGATGCAGATGTTGTTTGCCTTTTAGCTTTGCCCTCAGTGTTTCAGCATGACATCATGCATGTAGCTGTAATTTTGTACATCTCAAACCTTTTGATTATATTAGCCAGAAACATTGAAAAGTCAGTTGGAAACAGAGTTTCCCCCAAATTGATTGAGCTAATGTTAGCTTTATTTGCTTGCTGCTACAGCTAGTATGAGACAGTGGGGGGTGCAACAACTAGCATCTCTTTTTTTAAAAAAACTTTATTTTATCAGGGGGTTCTGCTGAGAGCGAGCTCTGTCTTTTAGGGAGGCCCTGATCACACTCACACAGTTTTACTTTCAGACCTGGAAGCTGCCCTCAGTGGTGGAATGTTTGTGGGGCAAACAGTTCCCTTCACTTTCACCTCCTACATAAATCCTGCTGGTTTGAACCGGCGACCTTCCGATCATAAGCTCGCTCGTCACCACTGCCCCAGATTCTAGCCGATGATTGTGGATTTGCTGTTTAAAATGGGAACCTTCCTCTGACATAAAGGGTCCATTGATCAGAAATGGGAAAGAATTCAGAGTGATAAATCTGTTGTCATTGTAAACAGCGTGTGTGCCTTGTGAGAACAGGAAGACAAATGGGCATCACATTACCTCTCTAATTCACTTCACCTTTTCTTTTATTTTCATCCATTGATCTTCCTGTCTCTCTTTATCCTTCTCCTCCCTTCTTACCTTTTTATCGCCCCTCCCTCCCTCCCTTCCTGCCCTTTACTGTCTTTCTCATCTCTTTTCTCCTCGTCTCGACTGTCCCCCCTCCTCACCTCCTCTGCCCTTTCCACACTTTTGTCCGTCTCCTTCCATTAGCAGCAGTAGCAGGAGGAGGCACGACAGCGAGGAGGGCGACAGCCACCGAAGGCACAAACACAAAAAGAGCAAAAGGAGCAAGGAGGGCAAAGACGCCAGCGAGGAGATCAGCGCCGACCAAGAGAACCAGGAGGCCATGGAGTAGTAATCACCACTAGGGATGGGCATTTAGTTGATCGTTCGAAAATCGCTATTTGGTGTCGTTATTACTTATACTGACGCTTGGTAATAAAGCAATACTATGTAGTATTCTGTCATTACCAGCACCAGTAAACAAGGAAAAAGGAGTTTTTTAAAACGAGGAAATAGTTGCAGAAAATATTAGATTTTTTAAAAATTCGACGACTATTTGAAAATGCTGACCCATCCCTAATCACCAGCTCCTGTCTGTCTCTGATCCTGCCTGTCCCTGTGGTCTCCCACAACCAAGATAAGAAAAAAGCACAGGGCGAGGATGAGACCAAGAAAACCAGAATATTGCAGAGTGATCGATGCATCGTGTCACTCCCCTCTCCATCAATCTCAGCTCTCTTCCATCCCTCATTCAGGCGGTAAAGGAGGGATGGTCATCATGTTCAGTTGGTTTGCCTTTCCATCCATCGTTAGCTGACAACAGACGGGGCATCAATCTGTCTTAATTCTTCTCCTCGGCACTCCATCCCTCCTCTCAGAGCACTGCTGTAACGATTAGGTCATGCTCAGAGATTTCACTGTATATCCGGACAGTCAGAAGATTTTGCTCTTTTTCTGTCATTTGTTTGTTTGTTGTCCTTCCTTTGTTCTCGTCCTGTATGAAGACATCTATAGAGAACTAAGTTCAATTAAAAAAACAAACACTTTTGATAAGACGTGCTTTGTGTGTGTGTGTTTTTTCAAAAAATTATTTTTGTTACATTTTGTAAATTGTTAATCGTTTACTGGCGTAGGTAACTGTGTAGTCACAGTGACCTGTTCTCCTTTCTCAGATCAACCCCAGGGGTCTGGAATGTGGTGAACCTTCAGCTTAAAATGTGTTTTGATTATTGTTGGATTTTTGAGCTTCACTGTGCAGATTGATGTTATCTGCAGTGTTTGACACTCGAAGACCGTTTCCAACTGCTGAAAGTGGGAAAGTTTCCCCCTGCTCAGCTTCTGAATTTCTGAATTTGAGACTTAAGGGCACAAGCAGCCTGAAACCTCCAGTGTGCAGGCACACTGCCCAGCAGTGAAAAATATTGAATGAAAATTATTTACATGTTGAAAGATTCTGCAAAGATGGAGAAGGACTCAGTAGTTTAACCATTGAAATAGGAGGTTATTGATCTTTTTTGGGGGTTGAAAAAACTTATCAGACATAAACTAATGTCCTAAAACGGGAAAATAAAAAAAGGAAAAATCCCACTCAGTCCCATCACAGCATCTAATGCTAAATTCCAATGCCTGTCCCTTCAGAGGCTTTTAAAATAACAGTCATAAAACACAACAAACACTCATTAAAAACATACAAGCATCAAGCATATACACATACCACCCCCCACCCTGCCCCTGCATGTGACTACATGACTTTTTTAAATGCTGATTTTGCTCTGCCTTCGTTTCAGTGGGTGGCTCATCTCATGTCTTAGCTCCCCTGTTGAAAGGATGTCTGACCGTCTGACCAAAGGAGGATTTTCTGTATGATATTCTACAGTTCCCTGTAGTAGTACTTCTAGTGGACAACACAACGGCCTGTAACGGTTGCACCGTTAAAGCTGAGCATTTCAGATCTTTCAGGATGTGACAATGGTGTGATCTAATAGGCCTTTTATCCAATATTTTTAATGCATGATGTAAAAATCTTATGGCATGACTACAGTCTTCAGTATACATAAATGTTATGTTTATGTGATTCCTCCTCAGTTTAATAATGACAGAAGAATATGCACATACCTTTTGGATATTTGCAAGTATTTTCCCTTTCATTTCCTGCCTAAAATTGTTTGAATAAGTAAATTTCAAAGATGGGAAAATGTATTAAAATATTTGCTTTATTGTATGCAAGGACTGTCAGTGAACTTTCAGTTCAAATATGGTTTCATTTTGATAATTATTTCCAGAAATACATTAGATGCTGTCCCTTTAGTGGAAGCCTAAAGTTTCACTGTTATTTAAGGTTTTTTTCTTTGACTTTAGATTAATTAAAAGTCTACTACCAGAAGGAAAAGTGTTGCAGGTAAACCTCTAAATTTGCTAAATTTTTCTTCTTAATTCTTGTTCGCAGGAGTTCACACTTGTTCATGTTCAGTTGATCAAATGTGCACTGACTAAAGCTGTGTTATGAAATAGCAACTAGTCCAGTGTATCAAATTTGCATGTGTACCACCTTAAAACTGCATTTAATTTACCTACAATTAGAACAAATAACAATACTCTTATCTAAAAGTATCTTGTAAACAATATGGAAATAATTCAGTACAGACCTCAAAAGTAATGTTCAGCAAGGAGCAAATTTACCTTAAAAAAAAAAAAAAAAAAAATAAATTGAGATCATGTCCCAAGAGCATGAAGGGGACCACAAATGTTATTTTTCAAGGATGTTTTATTTAACATATCCAACAAATCCACCACTAGTGTAAAAGTGACCCTGACCTACAGTTGACAAACATGGACACATAGTATGCGCTCTGCTTGTGTGCTCCAGATGTTGGGAGGTGGCTGCACATTGGGGGGAGCTCTGACTCTGCCCTCGAAAGCCCTCCGGAGTATAATGACACACAAGCCCCTCCACCACAATAAGGTGGTGATTAATTACTTACACTATTTTATTATATCTGTATTATTAACACAATATCATTATTACATTTTTAAATATCACCATTATGGTCAAACTGTATTAAATATGAATGATTTGGAATTTTACCTGAGTTAAGTTTTGAGTATGTACTTTTAACAGGCTATTTTTTACATTGCAGTGTTACTACTTTTACATAAGTAACAGATTTGTGTACTTCTTCTACCACTAACAGCTGCTGCATATATTAACTGGGGGACAGTGTAAACTAGCTGTAAACGACTGTAACAACATATTATTAGTTTACAAAGTTGATTTATTACCTGTTATCAAATAGTTGCTAACACAGGTAGAAGATCTGAAGCAACATCAGACATGACTTGGAGTTATTTTTCTTGCAAAATGTGTAAATGTGTTTGGAAAAAATGCAAATAAAAGCAGCGAGAGAAGGAGAAAAAAGTTTAGCTGTGGTCACAAAATTAAAAGACAGTAAACGTGATGGAAACTGCAGAGTTCTGCGATTATTCTGTTTGGCTTCTTGAGTGCAAGCGTCACCTTTCTGCTCTGAATCATGTGATTCACAGATTTTATAAGAATGTTGATAACAGCTGCTTCATTCTGCAGGCTTACTGAAGAATCTATCATAATGTTTGTTTTGATGCAGCCTGTATTTTCTCTTCACAGATTAGGCCAGTGTTCTCGCGTCAGTTACAATGTGACCTCTGAAAACGGCCTCTGTGTGTGTGTGTATTTTTTCCCATGCAGAGCAACCTTTCAACCTCACAGGAGTCTTCCTACCATCTGACTGCTCAGACTGCCTGATTATCCATGACAAATATTTCTTTGACAAACACTGTCACCAATCTTCTACTTTACAGTAAAAAAAAAAATAAATTCATTATTAGTCCTAAAGATGAGCACAAGATGAGCCTGATAGACAGTGAACAACCTCTTCTAATTGCAGGCTATCTTCAATTAGATTAGGTGCTGGTTGCCAATCGGCAAAGTAACCCTTTAATGATTATTAAACTCTAACAGGTTTGCTAGGCCAGAAGTAAATCTGACAAACAAGTGAGACGTATAAACCAATGAAAAGACCTTAAAATTAGCTCTTAAGCAGGTCAGGAGCCACTTAAGAGATTTTAAAACCGGTCAATACCTTTTCTGTCCTGTTTGCATGTGGTTCTAATGAGTCACAGTGACAGATTAGACTGGATTATCGAGGAGATTAAAGAAATAGGCCTGCATTAGCATACACACTTTATATAACAGCCAAAACTACAGGGTCAAGTTCCATTGATTCCTTACACAGGTCAAAGTCTCCCCTTTCTGGTCCCCCCTGGGCCGATTGCTTTGGTCACATCAGCTCAGAGGTGATTGAATACTCGTATGTATTCACTGGTCGATGGATTCAGGGAGGAGTTGAGAAAAAGTCTGTGACAGGCAGTGAGGAAATACTTCAGAAGACAAAACAAAAGCTAAAGGTGGGAGAGAAGCTGAGTGGTTTATACAAGGCGGTGAAGGAACGCTTAAGAAAAACAAGAAAAGAGCCGTTAAGAGGATGAAGTGTGTTGCTGTTGTTGTGTTGCTGAGTGTTCTCTCACTGGGAAGCTCTGCTCCTCTGAGCGGCTGTGACAGTCTGGTGAAGCCAATAATTATCAGCAATGAAGACGTAAGTGCACCATTTACTTTTCATCTCGCGTATCTCTATTGATTTCAACACATCAGAATCTATTTAAGAAGTCCACCAATTTCCTGCGTCAGGTTTCTAAATTTACAGTAGTTAGATTAAATGCTAGAACAGATGATTTGTACACGCTGACAATGAGTAGAAACAAAACCAAAATCACGTGATCACCACCAGCATGTATGCTCGTCTCCTCTTGTTTATCAAATTTGGGTGACTGAACTGAAGCGGTGAAAGAAAATAGAAAACAGATTTTTGTCATCAATAGTTTTGTCACTTTGTAACATTGATGTTGATTTTTCACAGATATTTAATTTAGTGTGCCTAACAAATCTAAAAAGAGCTTAAAGCAGCTTATATCCTGCGCTCTGTTTGTGTGCTCCAGATGTTGGGGAAGTGGTTGTACATCGGGGGGAGCTCTGACCTCCCAGGAAGCCGCTCCCTGGGCCGTCTGATGACCAGCGTGTGGCTGGACATCACTGCAACCAGCAAAAGCAACATCCTCAATATCATTCAAACACAGAGAATGTAAATTCCCTCAAATCACACCACAGTACTGAAGGAGACATGTTTGTGCTGTGATGAAAATAAGTCAGTTGTCCTACAGGAATTCGTAACGGTAAATCCTGATGGTTCCACCTAATTCCGGTTTGTGTTATTTTCTCCACAGATATAGAAAGTGTTCCAGCCTAACATACAATGTGACCTTTGACAACAGCACAATGTTAATTGGTGAGTGAAGAGGTCAAGTCTTGCTTATTTATGTAGCACATTTCACAAAAAAGATGAAGACTTAACATTCTTCAAAATGGAAGCACATATAGCCTACAATAAGAAAAACAGATTTTTTTTGAGTGAAAGTCTGCATTCAAACAAACACTAACATAATTTTCTGTGATTCCTGGTTGTTTGTGTGTGTGTATTTTTCACAGAGCAACCTTTCTACCTTAAGGAAGTCTACCTCCCAACTGACTGCGCCGACTGTCTAGTTGTCTATGAAGAAATTATCTCTGGCAAAGACACTTTCACCAGTCTTATGCTTTTCAGTAAGAAATACTCATTCTTAGTCCTAAAAATAAGCACAAGATGAGCTCCTAAAGCCCCTGTTTCCACTGAGCAGTACGGTTAAGTTTGGTACAGTACGGTACACGATTATTCGTGTTTCCACTATCAAAGGGATAGCCTACCAAAGCATACCAAATCACTTCAAATAAATTTTTGTATTTTTTTTACATTGAGGTACCAAGCAGTCCCAAAAGCTTTCCAAGATGGTGAAGCCACACACACTGCTTTTGTCTGCAAGCAGGCAAAAATCTGTTTATGTGTTGTCGTAGAACTCTTAATATATCACTGAAGTAAGTTTTATATATTTTTAGGCTATAATGTTACCATGTAGATACAAATATGTGGTCAGTTTATCCAAATGACGCTGGTTTGTATATCTGCTAGGAAGTTTTCAGACCTCTGAAGAGCCACAGCTTGTAGGTGAGACCAGCTGGTCTGCTGGCTGCAGCAGCCCAGTTCCTTACGCTGTTACCCGGGAGGGAAAGTTAAACAATGAACAGATGATCTGTGCAAAGATTAAACATTGGCTGTAATGTTTCAGTCGCATTTTAAAACATGAAACAAAAATGAGAGGATGCTTTGCTACCTTTTCACGTTGATTCTTTGCCTTAAGTTGAATGTTAGTCCTACCTGTGGAAAAAAAAGATCATTTCATTACTGTGCTGCTCAAATGCACCTTTAAGGTGGGATTATTTTTGCATATTGT
>JAQFJB010000019.1:15482968-15493791 GCA_029874875.1 Naso minor
CTGTCATTGCACAGAACAATAGAATTTAGTTTCGTCTGAGTTCCCAGGGATTCAGACACGATCAGGGACATTAATAGAAATTACATAATATCAGTATCAGTCTCATTCCTCCTATGATTATAAATATCCTGTAACATAAATGAGACCCTCAGTCTTTTCACTGAGGGTCTCATTTATGTTACAGGATATATATAATCATAAGAGGAATCATGAGACTGTTGCATAAGACTTAAAAGTTCCTTGTGGTCACTTTAAGTACGGCACCTATATGAATATACTTAGTTACTTTCCTTTCCTGACCTGCAGCACATCGAACCACACACACACACACACACACACACACAAAGCCTTGTAATGCTGTCTTGATTGGGCCTCGTCATTAACATAATGTATTCCCTAGTACCCTAACCTAACCTTAACTATCCCAAATGAATGCCTAACATCGACCCTAATCGTAACCATAAACCAAGTCTTAACCCCCTCAGTCTTGGCCCCACACAGCTGGTTCGAACCCACAAGCATAATGACCCCTGCTTTAGTGTTTGTTAAATAAGACCACACACACACACCAATGTAGGTCAGGGAGCAGATGGCTCCTGGATTTCTGCTCGTACCCTGTTTGTCAAGACTCTCGACCGTAAAACTGTTGGTGACCTGTGGGTGGCGATGTGTCTAAATCTGTTGAAGATATTGAGGCAAAGTAATTTCCATCACATACTAACCATGGGTAGAAACATTCCAAAGGACAGGATAGAAAAAGTGAAACCTCTTCCTTTACTCTCGTCATTTTTCTGCAGTGGTTCTCTCAATAAAACTGATTGATGCTGACAGTCAATAGATGAGACAAATGAGGCAAAACAGCAGCCAACCACGCTGGTGCCCTCAAAATATATATTCCGGGAAGAGTGAGAAGTTTTCTCTGAATTTCACGCTTCATATGGAAACTGGAGACAAGGAAGTTCACTTTGGACTGACATGAGCCCACAAAGTCCATTTTCTGGGCATGATGTGACGTGAATGGCACGGCTCAGAAGCAGGTTTTGTCATCAGTGAACTGGCAACAGAGCTGCAGAGACAAGAAGAACTGTTGAGCACTCTGACTGTTGAACCACTTTTAAGAGCAAAACAGTCGCTGTCATCAGTTTCACGGTATTTAAAGCTCCTCATGTCAGAGACGGAGGTAAAACTCAGCTGTCAGGATCACTGCAGCAGAGACAACAGGGAGGAATGTGGAAATGAGAGACCCATAAAAATGGATCCGAAATACAGGTGTGTGACGACCTGCTGCTCAGGTGTTTGGACAAATCAGTCGCAGAGAATGTGTCTGTGCTTGTGTCTGTGTACATGCACAAAGTCCCACATGTGTAGAAGCACCTGAGTGTAGATACAGACAGATCTGCGTGATAACCTGCAGCTTTGAAGCCATTATCACAGGCGTCACCATCACTATGCAGGACATCAAGTTATGTCACAGAAATTTTTTTAAAATGTTGTCATTTTGTTTTTCTGTGTTTTTTCCCCCCCCATTTTTTTCTTTTGATCAGCTAACCAAATGGTAACATTAAGTCAGAACATTTGTAAAGTAATATAAAGAATAATTTTGTTAAAAAAATGTTTGCAATGAAACCACACAGTCATTAGAATTTGCGGGGTTTTTCATTTCAGTCATTCCGTTCAGCAGCCTCTCAAGCTGAACTAACTTTTAAAAATACTTGTGACAACTTTCTCACAAATACATTTCCTTAAGGGGACTTTTCCGCTGCGAACTTCCTGGAATTAAGCCAACAATGCAGTGCATCCTGGGAATATTTTTGGGCCAAGCATACCAAGTGCTAACTAAACTTCTTTATCAAGATGTTACAGCCTTAAATGTGTTTATGGTTACATACTTAAGGTTGTATCTGTCTGGGTTTAGACGTGAAAAACACAGTAACCTGACTATTCAACTCTCTACTGATCTGTTATATATTTAGTCTTCATGCGCCCTCTGAGCTGTTGCAAATTAAGCAGATTATATGTCATTCGTTTCACTTCAGAGTGTGTGTGTCAATGAAATATGATGCACATGCACCGAAGCTCATCGGTCATACATGTGTTCTGCATCTGAGCAGCGCAAAATGTTCTTGTGTCTAAAACTGGATCCATTTAACATAACTCAGGCCTGACATGTAGTACATGAAGTTCTTGTGCGTGTCTCTAAACTGCACCTCCGGCACACATTCTCGCTCTCGCCTATTAGTGAAACAGGCTTCAACCATTCAACATTTGCTCTTTTAAAACTTGACACAAGTGAAATCCGAAACAGTGCACAGTGCAAAAATTCCCACATCACGCGAGCACATTGCAAATCTCAGCCGAACCCGACTACACCTTTATTTGTGTTTGCAAAAAATGCCATTGAATGTATGAACTGCTGCACCTCTTGGAGGAAATGGGCAGGAAAGGTAACATGCAAAAGTATGAATGTAGCATTGTGAGGTGAGACTATACTAAAAATCACAGGTTTATGGACGTCAAACTGACACTGCAGAGGGATGTCTGACTGCAAGTGGTGCAGGCACGTTGGCTAAGCTTCAAGTTTGGGCACCAGTGTAAGCAGATCTGTTCAGATACAGCATAAATTCCTGCCTCACATCCAGACTGATGTAAGCTGTAGCAACTGCACATATGAAAGTGATACCGCACTGCTCCTCCCCTCTTTTCTGTTCTCCCATGTTCCCACTGTTCGTCTGTTTCATGCAAACTCACTTCACCGTCCTGACACAAACCGACCTGAGGTTCCGACCTCCAGCAGCATCCCCATGAGCTGCCAATCCTTTCTCCCTGTCTCCCTCACCGGAGCAGAGGCTGAAGGCCTCACCTCGCCTCCCCGGTCAGTTGCCTTCTCAGAGTGCTGTGAGGAACATGGAGAGAGTCTGTCTGTGTTCTGTTTGGATGACCTTGAACCTTTATGTCAACAATGTGCAGCTGTGAGCCACGGGGGACACAGAGTTTACCTCCTGACTGAGGCTGCAACTGACTGCAAGGTAGGAAACAGGAACATCCAACACATTTAAAAACATCAGTGCTGAAAACAAAGTTTCTTGAGCCCTTGGGAGAAGTATCATTACAGTTTTACTAAATCAATGTAAATATTTTTCTCCATCTTTAAATCACTGCTACACCTTTAATATTCAGTGTGTTTACTTGTACTTTGGAATGCAGGATTTATACTTTGTACTATTTCTTCTTAAGTAAAACTGTGCCAAATATTTTTGGCTTGTGCCCCCTTGAAACACAGTTTTTCCCATGTGACCACCTTTTCTTGACTTAATGGGTTCGAATTATGAGCAGCACAAGATAATTTTCCCTTCCCAAATTGTTTTATGAACATATTTGGAGGCCCCAGTGACTACAGCTATTTTTTACAAGGAAATCATTACTAGAGAAAAGCAGGACAAATTAACATATTTTTGTGTAGATGAATATATTCTGTCCATTATCATCCATCATCAAGTGAACCCTTAGATTTATCTTGTGGCTGCTTTGAGGAAAAGACCCAAAATAGGACTATTTAACCTTCTTACTGAACACCGGATATGGCGCAGCTGGCAGGAATTTTCTGTTTTCCTTAAGGACACTTACACACAAAGCTAAAACCAAACAGGAGCGCCAAGATGTCAAATAACAGCAGAGCTCTCAACAACAGACTCTTCTGAGATTTGAGTCCTAATTTTTGTTGAGACTCAGAGGCCATCTTAGGACAGCTTCATACTTTTTCATTAACATGCTCCCAGCAAACCGCACAGAGCAGATATTTAAACAAGACGGGAATCTGGCAGTTTTTTATCCCCTGTAAATATTCATTTTCCTGCTCAAACAGATGCCACCTTGTGTTAGTTCAAGATTAGTTTACACAGGCAGAATTTAGAGTGACTTTTAAAGAGGCACCGAGCTGAAAAGTAAGCCGGTGATTACTGTCGCTATCATCATGTCACAAATGTTTTGATCTCATTAGACGTGAAATTTGACCTACATACACACACACACACACACACCCACACACACGCACTGAAACTGCTGAGAATAATCTGAGGAGCTGTGGGATGTTCAAAGATGAGAGTTCTGTCTGTACGCGGTGTTGGCTCATTAATATGGCTCATATAATGATTTTAGTCTAATTACTGAGTGTGCTCTGGAAAACACATGCTGATAAACTGTAGCAGCATGTTAATTTACTCACCCATTAAAGGAGTTTCATGTTAAATCCTCAATGTACATTTTACAAGTAAAAAGTCCTGCAGAAAAAGAACAAAAGCATGGGGCGCCCGGTGGCTCAGTCGGTAGAGCAGGCGCCCCATATACAGAGGTTATGTCCTCGCCGCAGCGGACCCGGGTTCGATTCCACCTTGTGGTCCTTTGCTGCATGTCATTCCCCCTCTCTCTCCCCTGTTTCCTGTCTACTCTTCAGCTGTCCTGTCCTAATAAAGGCACAAAAGCCCAAAAAAATATCTTTAAAAAACAAAAGAAAGAAAAAGAACAAAAGCATAAACAGGGAATATTTGGGTAGCTAAAATAGAAGTAGTTCAAAATTGAACTAAACTAGATAGATAGATAGATATCATTTGATTATAACTTTTGATGTGTCATCATGTAAGCAGCATTTTATTATTGAACCTTGTAAATATGGAGCTGATTTTAACGACATACAGTACATTGCTCTGTATTTGAATAGTCACAGCTTTATAATATGCAAAGTAACCAATGAGTACCTCATAGCTACCTTCAGTTTGTCCTCAAGTCTCAAATAAAGTGATTGAGTAAATCCACTTTGGTTGATGCTAATGGAGCTTTCTGTCAAGGTAATTTTCATTTTTGCCACTAGGAGGAGCTCCGAGCTTCAGTAAATGGATTGAAGAAGAAGATGGGTGACTTTGAGAAAGTCACACAGACCTGTAATCAAGCTTTCACGCATAACCAGGTAAAACTGCAACCACGAATCTGAACCAAAAACAAGAAAAGCTCAGATGCATTTCTAAATGTTTTTCTTCCATGACACTTTAATGGCTTTTTCTTCTCTTCCCAGATTGAAGCCAAACTCACAGAGGAGCTCATGAAAAAAGAATTTGAGAGTCTTTATCAGTTTCTGAGAGAAGAGGAAGCGTTCAAGGTTCTTGCGCTCAGGGAGAAATACGAGGAAAAGAAGCGAGAGGCAGAAGAAAGAGTAGACAAAATGAATCAGGTCATAAAGCGTTTGGAAGAGAGGATCCAACTGATTGAAGAGGAGTTAGATGCAGGAGGAGATGGGGTTGCATTTTTAGAGGTAACATCAATTAAATCTTGCATAGTACGTCAGCAAAGTGTTTGTATTTAAAACAGTAACCATGCATAAAAATTTTTACAGCACTACCAGGACACGATGAGCAGGTTTGTGACATTCTAGGTATCTTTCCATATTTGTGCAGCTGCAACTGTATAACAGTCCGCATGTTCATTTTTATTTGCTGCAGTACGTGGACAGGTAATGGGGAGCCATGGAGGATCTGCAGACCTCTAATAGATGTGGCCAAACACTTGGGTAACCTTCAGTACACTGTGTGGGAGAAGATGAAACACATTGCCCCTTACAGTCAGTCTCTTTCACTTCCTGTTTCCTTTCTCCCTCCCTGCTCCCTCCTTCAGTCCCTCTGATCCCCTCTGTATCTTCCAGCTCCTGTGACCCTGGACCCGAGGACAGCTAGCCAGTCCCTGAGGGTGTCTCCTGGGTTAAACAGTGTCCACATTAACTCTGGACCCTCACAGGGGCTGGAACAGAATCTGGATGTTGCCGTCCCAGCTAACCCTGAACGTTTTCACCCTCGTTCTTGCATCCTGGCAAGAGAGGGCTTTGACTCAGGGGTGCACTGTTGGGATATTGAGGTATTTACATTTTGCATACCAGAGCTCAAACAGTTTTTTTTAATGTCCTATTAATAGTGGATTAAAAATGTTACACAATCAAAGTAATCCTGCCACTGCTCTCTGTGGACAAATTATGTAATGGAAAAACAGAGGACAATGACCTCAAAACATTTCTGCAATTTTATTTACTTATCAGCTGATGGGCACACTGACGTCATTACATCTGCACCCCCCACACACACCTCTCAGACACTGCACCATTTCTGCGTGAGAATGTGAGCAGGGTTTGAACTTCCCCTCATGATCTCTGTTTCCATTATTGACACAACTTCAAGGGGTGACTTTTAAAGTTGCGGCTTAACGTGCAGGGAGATGAGTTATACAGCTCTTTGGTTGATTTAGTTTTCTTTTAAATACTGGTATAGGTGAAAGACTGAAAATATCAAATATCAATATCATTTAGTGGGTGGAGTCACATCTCCCATGGAGACAGTTAGGAACCACCATCCCTCCAGCTTGTCTGGAAGTGTTATAACGTTGTGTGAATGGATAAAAGCAGATGTATTTTTTCATTGCATATTTGTTTGATGTATAACTTTGAGTTCATGGTTTTAACCTATAAGACCATTTAAAAGTCTGTTTATGTTCATTGCGAAGCGAGGTGGGGGGCAGCGGTTCCCAAATCATGCGAGTGTGTTGCTGAGACTGAGACAGGTCTCAAACAAAATTAGTCTTCTCCTGATATGTGTGTCTAAAACATGACATTTTAGTGTAAAAGTTCAGAAGATATGTGTCTTGTGAGAAATGGGTCCAATATGTATCTTGGTGATGATGGGGCAAAAGTATTGGCCATAATCTGTGATCACGTTCATTTCTCCTGTAAGAATGAATGGACTAAAGATTGCTTCTAGTCTCCTAAAGGGGTGGGACCATGGCGAATTCCATGTGACACTGATACAGGAAATGAACAGTCAGCGAGATGTCTCACTTTCTCATATTAACCATCTCTGGTTCTAGTGTAAACATAACATGAGACACTGAACTGCGGGCATATTAATTACCCCTGATATTTAATCTTTCTCTTTATTAATTTCTACAGGTTGGTGACACCAGTAATTGGATGGTTGGTGTGGCTGCTCAGTCAGTGTCCAGGAGGACAGAGTTTGAGCCCTGTCCAGAAGCCGGACTCTGGTGCATCAGCCTGCGAGACGGCGAGTATCGAGCTCTGACCTCTCCCTCTCAAGCTTTCAGTCTGGAAAACTCTCACCGATTCAGCCGAGTCCGAGTGAGGCTGGACTGGGATGACGGGACGCTGATATTCATGAACGCTGATACTGGAACACATCTGTTCACGTTTAGACATGGCTTTACTGAAAAAGTGTATCCATGCTTCGAGAGTACATCATCGTGTGAGGGCCTTGCTGTGTTGGCACAAAGTGTGATTGTCAGTGTGGGGGCAGATTCTGTCACTGAGGAAGATCAGGTGATAAAAAGCACTGAGGGAGACATTAACATTAACTCTGCCGCCGCAAAGAGTAACAGCAAGATGTCAGAGTGTGAACATCTGACAGAAGGCAAACACTCGGCAATTTATTCTGTGACAGAGGAGACAACCAAAACTCAGATGAAGAATCAGCTCATTAAAACAAAACAAACTGGAAAGGAAAAGACAAAAGACAACAGTCCTGCTGTGAAAAAACAGAGCAGCAAGCCCGTGTTCGGTGTGATCTACCATGTTTCACTGAACAGAGCTCTGAACATCAGGAACAATGAATCTGACAATCACTGACAAATCACGATGAATCATGTTGATCCTCTGGTTTGTGATTCTCATATGAAATAAAAGCAGTGACACTTTCTATGAAGCCTGTCTCTGTAACACATTATAACACATAATGAACAAACTTATAACATGTTATAGTAACCCATAACCATGAAATGCTTATAACTGTGATTATACAGCACTATAGCCGCATTACAATGCACAATAAGTATGTTCATAATGTGTTATTATGCATTTTAGAGACAGGCTTGATAGAAAGTGTTATCAAAAAAGCATGCAGCCATAATGAATAATAATCCTATAGTTTACTTTTATACAAGTGTTGTTGTTAGTTTTTATTTGGGAAACAGTGTCAGCTTATCAGTTGTTTGATCCGCCATTTAAATTAAGATTGCAATATCTTAACGACAAGTGTATGTATTGCCATTAAAATTTTTAGACATTGATGGTCCCCAGAGGATGAATCTTGGTGACTTTGTCACCCCCTGATTTGAATTCTAGTGCCACCAAGAGGTTGACATTTGTATTTTGGGATTTGAAGAAAAAGTCTTAACTATAGTCACATATGCAGCGTACAGTGAAATGTGTTCTCTGCATTTAACCCATCCCTGAGGAGCAGTGGGCAGCCTCGGTGCAGCGCCCGGGGACCAACTCCAGATTCTGAGCCAAGGGTACTGACTGGAGATACACTTGACACGCGTGTTTTAATGGTGTAGGAAATCGCAGCATCCAGAGAAAACCAACATGAACTCGGGGAGAACATGCAAAATCCACATAGAAAGGCCCTGCCCCAGCCGGGAATCCAACCAAGGACTCTCCTGCTATGAGACCACAATGCTAACCTCTAAGCCATCATGCTACATAGGTTGCCATGTCCTTTGGTACAACCATTTAAGGTCACATCAGGATGAACTGCAATTAATAAGATGATCCCTTAACTTTTCAATTAGCACCATCATTAAGTCATTTTTAATTTTTCCATCCCTTAAGTTTTTTAAGAAATATCTGCAAAGCTAATGATGTTTCTGTCAGCCTGAGCTTTAACTTGTTCTTGGTGCTTATTAGCAAATGTCAACGTTAAGTTTGAAAATGCAAGCTAACATGCTCAGTATCAACCTGTTAGCATTTTCATTGTGAGCCTATTAGCACACAGACATTAGCATTTAGTTCAAAGCATTGCTCTGTTTAGGTAGTCCTCATAAAATGCATTTCAGAATTGATTATGTTGGGTTTTGTTTATAATGAGTGTGTTGAGAATATTTATAGTATTTGCTGTGTGCTCATCAGTGTTTAAAAGTCTCTGATACATTAATGTATATTGTACTGTATTCCAACAACACAGGCTAAGTTTTTTCTTTAAATTAAAGTTGAGTTTTAGCTCCATTTGTCCTAGTTTTATTATGTTTTGCGGTAAGCATTATTGATATATATACCTCTTCGGGTTGTTATCATCAGCTACAGGCTTATATCTTTTATTTAAAGTACTTTTCCGAATATAAAATAAGACTGAAAAAAAATGCAAGAAATTGTGCAAAGTAAGCAGAAATGCATAAAATTTGATAAAAACAAAACAAAACAAAACATGAGTTTAATTGCAAAAAAACAGCAGCACATTCATATTTCCACATAAGCATTCATAGAGGTTTGAATCCTTTGAAATACACCTCTGTGTTTTCTCTCTCCTTTTCCTCTGAAATGTACTCCATCCTCTTCAACAGTCTAAATCCTCTCAGCCTCCTCTTGTCTCATAGACACACTCGTCCCTCCATGATGGCTCCATAGAGTTCATCAGTGACGGCCTCGTAACGCCCGGCATGACTGTTCAGGAAGTAAATCTTTTCACTTGTGTCTTGTCTCTTGTATCCTTCCCTTTGCAGTCGTGTCTTTTGGATTTTAAAGGTACCTGAGGACAAAAGAGGAAAATGCAGTTACGTGTGACTTCTTCAATGTGTGGGTGTTCACGTCTTTTCATCAGTGTCTCACCTGTGGTGTCGACAGACGGCACGAGTCGAAGAAAGACGGGACGTGCATAGGAAGGCAGCGCTTTCTGTACAGCGATCATGAAGGCATCGAGGTCAAACTGGCCACCCGTGTGAGCGACTGCTGCCATACCGGCCTTTCCCTCCACGCCTGCACAGAGACAGACAGGTGAGGTAATGACTGTCTATATGATGTTACACCCACATTAAGCTATTAATCTTTATATCCCTTCCCATGCTGTCTCTTCTCTACCTGGTACTGAAACTCCATAGACGGCTACATCAGTGTGTCCCAGCAGACCGCTGAGGACTCCCTCCACCTCTGTGGTGGAAACATTCTCCCCTCGCCAACGATACGTGTCGCCGATGCGGTCCCTGAAATATATGTAGCCATATTCATCCATCACCAGAATGTCGCCTGTGAGACAGATAGGAAGACAGACACAGACAGAAATAATCATCATCATCATCATTTCTGGAGGGGATTATACAATAGAAGGCAAAGTCTGTAGTGATGACTCACTTGATATAATAGGATGCCACGTCAATGTTTCATCTATTGCACAAAACACTATATGAGGCTTAATTACAGACATAATTATGAATGATTAGTGATGACTTTTTGATGTGGGCTTTACAGAAGAAAAACGTAATGTCCCCAATGTACAAAACCAATAGAATGGGATAGATACTTTATTGTACTATACAAGTACAGCAAAGCGTCCTTTGCCTGAAGATGCTTAATGAACACGAGTAACAACCTTTTAATCACAAAACAAAACTTAAAGTGGAACAAGAAAAATTTTTTGGGTTAACTTTGTCATTATGATGTATAACCTGATTTAACAGTGTAATAGTGGTTGAAAAATGACACCATTCGCTGCTAAATATGTCTCCAATAAGCCCTGTTTTCACCATGATATTTTCTTTTCCCACCGAGGGAGGAACAAGATTTACGCAGAAAAATGTAATATCAGTGATGCTCTCTGTACTCTCTGCCCTAATTCACCGGTCTACACTGTGCTTCTTAGCAACAGGTGACGTCA
Source organism: Naso minor (assembly GCA_029874875.1). Lineage (NCBI taxonomy): Eukaryota > Metazoa > Chordata > Actinopteri > Acanthuriformes > Acanthuridae > Naso > Naso minor. Next base: position 15,493,657 of record JAQFJB010000019.1, read on the forward strand.
GCACAAGCTGATTAGCTCGCTATGCAACAACAACAGTGTCTGCAAGCGACACCATCAGTCGGCTCGAGCTCAAGCTGAGACGGACCAGTTTACTCTGCTGCAACTTTCCCTGCAAAACTTTGGTCTCAGTTCAAA
>JAQFJB010000019.1:15659974-15670341 GCA_029874875.1 Naso minor
AATCAGGATTTTGTCGGCTTTTTTAGAAAATATAAATAAAACGTGATGAAGGGAACCAAAAAGAAAACGCCAACCTTTTCGTGTTTTATAACATAAAGTAATTGAGTTGATTGATTGATTGACCTTTGCATAGCTCACACTTCTCAAACAGCGAGTTTAAAGTCCTTCAACTTCATGTCATCATTCCCTTTTCCTGTCTTGTAGATGGGCATGTCTCCCTCCCGGATGCCCCAGGCCCAGGGCATGATGGCTGGACATGGTGGTGGTAACATGGTTGGCCAGACAGCCAGCCAGGGACAGTTTCTGGCTCAGACTCAGTTCCCCCCAGGATCTGCTGCAGTCGCTTCAACAGGTGCCATGAATGTCACTGTGGGGCCTGGCATGGGCCAGCCACCTGCGCAGGCTGCTGTCACCCAGGTGAGACATGAGGGGAGACGAGAGTGGTGGAGCTGTAGTAAACAATGCCAGATAACTGATTTCAGTAATGCTGTCTTTTTTGGAATTGCTGCAAGTTGTGCTAATTCCAACCAGCTGCTGAGGAACTTAACTCCAACTACTTTAACCAATCATACTACTCACTAATTGCTCTGAAATTGTTCTCATACCAATCACAAGGTGCTGTTGAAACCTGTTATTGTGTGTGGTGTGGTGTTTGTCTGGATGACCTTATGACTATATGTTTGTCTGCTTATCTTGCGTGTCTGTGTGTGTGATTGTCCGCCTGCCCTGTGTGTGTCCTTCTCTCCAGCAGCAGCAGCAGAGCGCTAACCTCCCCATGAATGCACTTGGCCCATCGCTGGGCCCTCAGCTATCCTCCTCCCAAACCCCTTTGCACTCCACGCCTCCGCCTGCTGCCTCCTCCGCCTCCACGGCTGGGGGGGCCACTAACCTGCCGCACCCCCAGCCCTCCAGCCGCAGCTCCACCCCCACCCTCCCTGGCCCTGGCCCCGCCCCAGCCCCGGGTGCCACCCCGCCCCGCCCCACCCAGCCCCAATCCCAGGCGGAGCTCCCTGCAGCAGCGCAGACGCAACCCCCGCCTCAGCCCCCCACCACGCCGGTGAGACTGAGTCCCTCAGCATGCCCTCCGTTCTGAATCCCCCCCCTGCAAACTCCCATCCCTTTGACTGCCATGTACCAACCCGTGCCATCACATTCACCTTTCTGTCTGATAACTGCGACTCACCACTGTTTGTAGCACCCATCACAAAGAGAATGTTCCACCTTTCAACATGAAGGAGCAATCAAATTACAGTGGAAGGTGTTCATCTGTGCCATGGCTTCAACCCTGCATGCAAAGAAGCAATTGAGCTGTTGCCAGTACCTCATATTGGTTTTCTGTCTCTTCTTCTGTCCCCTGTCTTTCAGCTGTCTCAATCAGGGGCCAGTCTGGATAACCGTGTGCCCACGCCGGCCTCAGCAGCCAGCGCTGACCTGCACTCGCAGCATGTGGGAGCAGACCTGCCCGTGCAGGAGGTCAAAGCAGAGGCACCCAATGACCAACAGGATTTTGAGGCCGCTGGCGGCAAAACTGAGCCCAAGATGGAGGTGTGTTAAAACTCTGTGTTCATCTGATGAGACTGATTCATCTGTCCATTCGTTTATTTTGCTGCTTGTGACTCTGTTGTGAAATTTCTCTCAAGTGATTGATCATTCCCCTAATTTTTAGATGAAAAAAGTTTAAAAACAGACTCTAAACGTTGTCCAAAGTTTTGTAAAATTGTTTTTGATCTTGCCAAATTTGTACACAAATAAAGAACTTGGTATGTGGCTATGAACTGTGCATCTTCTGGTAGAATATCCTTGACATATTAAGGTATTAGGACGATCCATAGGCCCCTCAGCATTACTCTTCTTCCTTGTACATGCTTTATATGATGGATAATGGTTATTGTGTTTAGATTATTTTTTGTGTGCTCAAGAAAGGAGAAAAAAACCTATTTGAAGGCGACTTATTCGAATTTTTGGATTACAATTGGTTTGCGAGCAGGAAGAAACATACATTAAAACTGAGAAATGGTTAACACTTCTGCACAGGAATGAAGCAAGCAATAAGTTATGGCAAGAAAACTCTTTCTGTGCTGTAATTTGTCATTTGGCTTTTTTCTATAGACTGAGGAAGACTCTTCATCGACACTGGTTAAGAAGGAGGAGCCAGAAGAAAAGCCGGAGCCAATGGAGGTGGAGGAGAAAAAGCCAGAGATGAAGACTGAACCCAAAGAAGAGGAAGAGGGTGGAGCTAACAGCACGACATCCTCATCCCCCTCTCAGTCGCGGAGGAAAAGTAAGTCTGATGCCAAGAGATCAATAAAATCTGTGAGGATTCTGTGATTGATTGAAGTACTCAATAAGCAGAGAGGGTTGCCATCATCGCCAGCACTGTTAATACGCTCAGACTTGGCAAACTGTAAAGACAGTCGTGACTCATTTCAAGTTTCATTTAAATGTGTTATTTCAACATTATTAGTCTGAAAATAAATCTGACCAATGTCAAGATTCTTGTAAGAATTGTTGGACCTAACAGGCATTTTACAGAAATAATGAATTGGCTGTGCTTCTCCAGGTGGTCAACAATTTATTTGACAGTGATGATACCCACCCAAAGGCCACCTAATGTAACATTTTCCACTTATAGTTGACTTGTGAGCGCTGTCACAGACACAACAAGGCGTTGCCATCAGTACGTGTGCATGATGATAGAAAAAGTCTGTTGTTTTGGTCAGACTAAAACTGGACTGGTCTGACTGAAATTGTACCAACTGGAATTTTTCGAAGGCAGACATACACACCTAGATAATGTGGCTGGGAATCGACTGCAACCGCAAATCGGGACATTAAATTGGACCTGAAATCCTCGAGTGTGTGGCCAGCTTTAAAGACGTGATCAAGAGCTAACATAAAAAGCTTTACAGTGGCCCTTTTTCTTTTCCTGCATAGATATGTTTTGCCTAATGTTTCTCTTTATTGGATTACTTTTTACTTATCTTGCCTCTCGGTTATTAATTTTTCAGTCTTTAAACCTGAGGAGTTACGCCAGGCTCTGATGCCGACTCTGGAGTCTCTCTACAGGCAGGACCCTGAGTCGCTGCCCTTCAGACAGCCAGTGGACCCCATGCTTCTGGGTATCCCGGTACGAAGCACACACCTGATGGTTGTATTTAAAACAAAACCTTGAAAAAGGTCAAAAATATTGGTCTCGGGATATAGTTAAATGTTATCACCAGTTTTGGTGGACACACATTATTTTAGCTCTCTGGTGTGTAACACATTGTTTTTATTTGTCCTTCTCTCTGTAGGACTACTTTGACATTGTTAAGAACCCAATAGACCTGTCCACAATAAAGCGTAAGCTCGACACGGGCCAGTACCAAGAACCCTGGCAATATGTTGATGATGTCTGGCTGATGTTCAACAATGCCTGGCTCTACAACCGCAAGACATCCCGTGTCTACAAGTACTGCTCCAAGCTGGCTGAGGTGTTTGAGTCAGAGATCGACCCTGTGATGCAAGGCCTGGGATACTGCTGTGGGAGGAAGGTGAGATGAGAGGAGTGGACAGCAGGAAAGTTAATGATACATGAAATGGCATTGGAATGAAAGAATGGAAAGGAGGGATATAGTATAGCCATAAATGGCTGTTGGAAAACTCAGTTTTGTGACATGGCTGCCAAGTCACTAAAAATCCAATGTTAACTTCATATTGTCTTTTTGGGTTTTGTTTTGTAAAACAAAACAAGCAAAAAGAGTTTGACTCAGCTAGAGTTTTAAATTTCGCCTTTTGATTGTAAATATTTTAGTGATCGGTTCACATTTTGTCGACAGTATATGGCCCCCTTTACGGCTGGGTATAAGTAGTTAATACTTTCTAGGTTTTGACTATAATAACTCAGTACCAAGTAATATCAAACCTCAAACTGCATTCAAATCTTTTTGTAGCCAGAACTAGAAAAAACTTAGTTTGGTTTTGCTTGCAGCAAATTACCGCAAGCATTCTTTGATTGAAAGTGACATGCGATTGGCTCAATACCTCAGCAGCTACAACACAGTGAGCATGATGTAATGATAGAGGAAAGTGTGACGTGGTGTCACCAAAAACTTTTAAGAAGTATTTGAATGAAGGACCAATGATATTGGTATCACTTCAAGGATACATTGGTACTGGTATTATACCTTCGCAAACCATAGCCAGCACTAAGAGATAAAGTATGAATCACAAACAACAATTAGTGATTAAATTTTCCCTAGAAGTAATAAAAAGGATTTATTGAATGAGTTAATTTGAATTTTTTTCATCGCCTTTGTTGTCTCACATTTCTGCAGTACGAGTTCTCCCCTCAAACCCTCTGTTGCTATGGTAAGCAGCTCTGCACCATACCGACTGGAGGCACATACTACAGTTACCAGAACAGGTACCCGTGTGTGTTTGTGTGTGATAAAATGTGTTTGTGCTTGTGTGTCATTGCCTGTGAACGCAGCTATGTGTCCAGCAGAAAATAATTTTGCCTTAGCCGGAGTCGTAATCTTGCAGAATTGTCTCATACATGTCACACATTTGCTTAGCATTTTTTGAGTGGCAATAAATGCAGCCATCTGAGCTGCATAACCCTTCGTGTGCAACCTGGGATTTATTTCTCCGTAACTCTTGAGGGACTGCTGTGATGCAGGCAGTAGAGTCATCCTGACAGCTTAAGCGTTAATGGCTCTGCCTCCTGGTCCTGGCATTGCGTGAGACTACAAAATGGTTTTGTTTGTAACAGTATTTATGAACAGCAAGGTTCTGATTCCGGCATTGCACGTGAGGGGAAACATTCTAACGACCTTAAACCCACAACAGCTGACACAGAGAGCAAAGAAGCGTTTTTTTAAATAGTTATTGCCGGCCATCTATGGAGGGAATGAGTGAATTCAGTGTTGCTGCCTCCCTCTCTTGTATGCCAGATGAAAATGTAACGCTTTGGTTAAGGCCACAAACAGCGTTTCTCATCATTGCCTTTTCCTCTTGTTTGAAAACCAGCATACAACTGACTCACACCACATTCCCTTGCACCACCTTCTGTTTGAACGGTGTAACTGCAGCCTTTTTTTCACACTTAAACTGTGCACTTGGAGAGCGGAGCAGCACAGCAGCAGTAGTGATACAAAGCAGCCTGACAGACAGCATGAGGCTCCTGCAGCGCAGTCCATTTACACTCTCAATGGGAGCTCAGGGATTCCCCTGCTTTCTGTTATTAAACATGAAAGACAAGTGTTATTTGTGCACAGTGGATTGGACACACATAATAAAGTAGTCGAGTAGTATACGCTGCCATGTCACAGCTTTGTACGTCTGAAATAAGAGAACAAGGCGGAGTTTTGCTTAACTGTTGTTTTGCTTCACATAAAGGGTTGAAAGAGCTAAATATTAAATGTGTATTCATGCAGGTATCATTTCTGCGAGAAGTGCTTCAATGAGATCCCGGGGGAGAGTGTGACGTTAGGAGACGATCCGGCACAGCCACAGACGTAAGTGCTGGCTTTGATTAACTCACCACAAAAAACAAAAGTTGTATTTGTACATTTTTAGCTGTGAGGACCCCACCCAACCCCCCATCCCTTCTGGAACTCCTACAAATCGTTTTTTTCAGACTGGGACTAATTTAGCTTGTGTTTTGTTTGTCTCACTACCGCACCTTTAATCCTTCTCTTCTCTAATGCTTTAGGATGATATCAAAAGACCAGTTTGAACGGAAAAAGAATGACGTTCTCGACCCTGAACCGTAAGTAGAACCAAACCCCTGCACCCTTTCAGTGGGAAGGACTAATATGGACGAAAGACGGTCTTCTTTATATGCCTCTTTTAAAAAAAAAAAAAAAACAAAAAAGTCTCATTAATGTTAAATAAACACTTCACTGCTTCTTCCTACTTCCTTTTTCTCTAATCCTGTCTTAAAAAGTTGTTTCTTCATCCCACATCTGGTTTTGTTTGTGTGCTTTTGCTGCACAGTCTGCATATTTTCCCTCTGATCAATCACATTGGTTTCAGTGAGGCCCCAAGGCAACTCAGCAGTGCCACCTGCTGAGTGGATCTCTGTGACCAATGAGTTTTTTAATCGCATAAGCATGGGCCTTTATTTCTTTAATATGCGTTGATAGCGTTTCACATTGTCATTGTGTCTTAGTGTTAAATTAGGTGCATGAAATTTATGAATCCTCCCACAGAGGCGCTGTTGCATTGCCTGTTCTGCAAGTGTGTAACCACTGGAGGAACATAAACTTGAATGGAGATGTTTGTATGCTTTGCCGCTTAGCAATTAATATATCAACATTCGTACAATCAGTATTTAATTGGAAATATGTTTATTCATGTCAGAGCACATTAAGAAGTGTTGTTGACAGAATACTATAAACTTCTGCTTTTCTTTTGGCCTACACTAAACGTAGCAAAGAGTATGTTGTATTTTATATGTCATACAAAGGTTTCTGTGGAGATCTGTGAATAATTGAACAGAACTGATTTAGAATATAGAAATTTCCAATTTAATGTTTATGTTTATATTTTTTTGCCTTTTAGGTTTGTTGAATGTAAAGACTGTGGACGGAAGATGCACCAGATATGCGTATTACACTACGAGGTCATTTGGCCATCTGGGTGAGATGCCAACATCTATTTTTCTTAAATTTGCACATTGTTTTTGCACGTTTTGTGTTATTTGTAATGGTAAGTCTGATTTCTTTCTTTTGTCCTTCCAGATTCATTTGTGACAACTGTTTGAAGAAGAGTGGAAAAACAAGGAAGGAAAACAAGTTCTCTGCAAAACGTTAGTTTAGTTCTCTAAATTTGAATTTGAAATGTCAGGTCTTTGAAACAGCCACACTTGTGATGTTTCATGCACTGTTTGAAATTTCAAGAGATCAATTACCATTTTGTCTTACGAACTTTGCAGACACAAAATAAACCACATCCACCTGCACGTTTACTGCATGCGTTTTTAATTTTAATTAGCTCTCCTGCAGTGGCGACCTTTTGCTTTTGGATGTTGGTCTTGTGATTTTCCTGGTATTCTTCTTCTTTGTTTTTAGCCTTTGAGAACATATCACCATTATGAAATGTAGTGCAAATACATTTGAGCTCTGTTTTGTTTTGTCGTCCTCCCCGAATTAAAGGGGACTACAAGTTAAGACCCAACGCGACCTTTTTCTCTAAATCCTTGCACCTTGAATGACTTGACGTTTTTCTAAAATTTCTTCCACTGCATTTGTAGGACTGCAGACCACACGATTAGGAATGTACATAGAGGACCGTGTGAATAAATACTTGAAGAGACAGAACCACCCAGAGGCTGGAGAGGTGTTTGTTCGAGTGGTGGCAAGCTCCGATAAAACGGTGGAAGTGAAACCCGGCATGAAAGCCAGGTGAGAGTGTCACTGACAGGAAGACATGAAGACTGATGATGTTTTACATTCATTTTTGATAGAGAGTTTTCAGTCAAAGATGACATCAAAAACAGAGAAACAAGCTTAGAATTCCAATTAATGTTTACTTTTGTTGTGTATTGTGCGCTTGATCATACAATGGCATATTAGAGCCATTGTAGGAGGGGTGGGGTGTGTGTGTAAGTTTTTAAGTTTTAAAGTTGCAAATTTGCGAGTTTTAAACGTTCAGATTTACGTGAAAAAACTCCAGTATCCTGACATTATGAGGTCACAAAGCAGAGTTTAAGATCTGCCGCTACAGGCATGATCCAAAAACAAGCAACATCTGTCCAGCCTTGCAAAGTGTTGACTGTTTCCTAATTTGATAGAAAGAAAAACACATACTTCAGAGTCTATTTCCTGCAAACTTGCGTGTTTCAAACCTGCAAATTTTGCAAGTTGCGAGTCAACTGTGAAGATGAGGTCATAATGTTTCAGACAATCAAATACGTGTTTCTGCCCTCTCTGATTTGTAGATGCACTGGCCAGCTCGTATTTTTCCTGAGCTTATTTTTATGTCTCTGCTGTACAAAGCTAAATGACCTCTATAAAGCTTTTATACCCACTCAGAGTGATTGTGGAACCTGCGTGTTTGACAAGACAAAGTACACACCCTCCCTGACTACCTCAGATGGTTGTTCATCCATTCATCACACTGTATCAAAGTCTACAATGCTTGTCCCATCCTCGCAGGGAGGAGGCCCTGATTCAAGAACCTGTTATCTTCAGGTTGACTGATTAAGACTTTTTATTGACTCAAGGCCACCTGACTTGAATTGTCCCATTATGCTCTTAAGTAAAGCAGCGACATGCAACAAAACTTATCAGACAGCTCTTGACTCTAGAAAAAGCCTTCGTAGTCACAGTAAAATGTAACAACAAAAGTTTTTAAAACTGTTACCAGAAAACCTGGATCTATTACATACATAGGGAGACATGCACTCCATTATCTTAGAATTTGGTATAAGGATGTTTCAATGGCAACATACCTTTATAACGTGCCCAAATAAAGTAAAAGAAGCCTTCGTATATAATCCAGACCTTTGTGTTGTGAGTTTTGTGTTCAGAGCCGATCCTCCCAACGCCAAATCACACACTGTTGTTTTAGACTGACAAAATGTTCTCGATTCTCAAACATCTTTTTGTCTTCTCAACAACAGGTTTGTGGACACGGGTGAAATGCCCGAGACCTTTCCCTACAGAACCAAAGCACTTTTCGCCTTTGAGGAGATTGACGGCGTGGATGTGTGCTTCTTTGGCATGCACGTGCAGGAGTATGGCTCTGAGTGCCCATTCCCTAACACTAGGTATTTACTTCCTCTCATTGTATATTGGGATGCCTGGTTCGACTGGGGGGTGATCATCATTAATCAGTTTCTATTAAAAGCATTTGTGACTGTTCAGCATTCCCACGTATTTCATGAGACCTTGAAAAGTTGCTTAATGCAGCGAGAAAGTCACCAAGTTGATACCACTGCTGGCATGATGGTGTTTTGATTCAGAGGGGAGGAACACAGACAGCTCCTGTGTGTTTGTGAGAGAGAGAATCTACACTGTATGCAGCTCTACAGTGGAATAAGTTTATTGCCTAAACAATTTAATGTAAATTTTTTCTTTTATTATTTTAGTACTATTGATTATATTAAAGTAAAATAACAACATTTTGATATTTATTACTTAATTTACAATACTGTTAAGAGTAATGTAAGTAGTCCCAAAAGACTTAAGATATACCCTGTGAACAACTGGTTATATGCCAATTGTACTTCCAGCAGTCAGTAATTAGCCCCAAAAAATTCTAACTGGGGTTCCTTTTATGTAATACATGGTCATACAGGAGTGGCACTGAAGGTGCTTTTTATGAGTGAAACCAACCATGTTTCATCTCCCTGTCTCTGCAGACGGGTCTACATATCATACCTTGACAGTATTCACTTCTTCAGACCTCGGATTCTACGAACAGCAGTTTATCACGAGATCCTCATCGGCTACCTAGAATATGTCAAGAAACTTGGGTGAGCCTTATTCTATTTTTCTTTTTTTGCATCACCTCTTGACAGACACAACATGGTGAAGGGTCTCTGAGAGTGAACTTTGTTATGGGAATGAAGTCTGGGGCAGCCAATGAGTGATGCACTGTCCCTCTTGCTTGCAGGTATGCCCAGGGCCACATTTGGGCATGTCCGCCCAGTGAAGGAGACGACTACATCTTCCACTGCCATCCTCCTGACCAGAAGATCCCAAAGCCGAAGAGACTACAGGAGTGGTATCGGAAGATGCTGGACAAGGCCTTTGCAGAAAGGATTTTGCATGACTACAAGGTATGGAGAAGAATTTTTCTTTAGTATACTGACACTAGCTGTACATCTGACTATATGAGAATTTAAAAGACAGTTTTACATGTTCATGCTAAACTTGAATTTACTTTGTATATGGAGATCAGTGTTGTTTTGCTAAGTTTTGATTTACTGCATCCTGATCACACTGTCTTAGTAGTACTCTGTGTGAATAATTGGCTGTCTGAACACATACTTTATTGGTACTGACCGTGAGCACATGAAAATGTAAATGCTCATTATGTTAAGTGAATGAAAACAAATCAAATGAACTTTAATAGTCTAAATCATCTGTGTTTTTCGTCTGTCTTTCAGGACATCTTCAAACAGGCGACAGAGGACCGTCTGACCAGCGCTAATGAGCTGCCTTACTTTGAAGGCGATTTCTGGCCCAATGTGCTTGAGGAAAGCATCAAGGAGCTGGAGCAGGAGGAGGAGGAGAGGAAGAAAGAGGAGAACACAGCTGCCTCTGAAACTCCTGAGGTGCAGATATCTCCTTGCTGTTCGACGTTGTAGCTTTGGCATAGATAAGATTTGGAACTCCACTTTGTGGTCACACTTGATCATCCAAAACAGCCATTTT
>JAQFJB010000019.1:15676289-15686809 GCA_029874875.1 Naso minor
CAGTCACACACTCCTCTAGTGGGTCATAAGTGATCTGAGTGTTTATTTTTCCAGAAGTATATACATTGTTTTTATTCGAACAATCCTGCGTAGTATTCCTTCGAAGCACATGTAGCAAACATTTGTATTTACCTACCAGAGATTAGTCATATTGTGATATTATTTCTTGTGCTCACAGTTCCTCCATGACTTGTGGTGGTTTGACCTGCAGCACCCAGAGAGGTGAAGACGCCGTTGAAGTCCCCTGAATGTAATAACTGCTTTTTAACATTTACAGCCTCTCAGATCCTGAAAGATCCTGGAATTTAGTACTTCACAGGAATGCACACAGTAAAAACATGAAGAGTGAGAAAAAAAATAAGGAACATTTGGATGTGGTAACGTTAGGCGTTGACATTTCTCAATGTACTTTTTATGACTTGAAAATGCCATTTTGTAGTTTTAGGCTGTGTGCAATAAATCCAATCAGTGGTAAATCGCTAAAACATACATTTGCTGATTAAATTAAATTAAATTAAATTAAAATGGTGTAAGTACCTTGAGGCTAACAATTATAAAGGCATTTCTAGACTATTTTTTACAGTTCAGCAGCGCCACAGTGACGCGTCACGGTCACGTTACGTTGTCCACAGGCATTCGTTGCTTAACCGTCACGTGACCGGAAGCTCAAAATGACGCGGTCGAGTGTTGGTATTTTTGAAATAAAAATAGATACCGCTGGTGTCTCGCCTACTTTATCAACCTTTTAATTGAAATAATGATCGATATAGGCTCAAATACATGATAATCGTCCTCGCGACAGACTTGTGAATGAACAGTGGAGGCACGAGAAGCTAACGTTAAAAGCTAAAGAGCGACATTAGACCGGGGTAAGTGTTAGCATGAGCAGCTAACGGTAGCTTCCTAACTGATATTTCCGATGGTTACAATCATACGCTTTCAAACACTGTCGAGAAAATGTCAAAAAATAGAGCTTGGTTTTGTAGATGTATGTTTGCTTTGATGGATAACAGCTGTTTTCTCTGAATGTTGCAGTGAAGAACTTTTAAATCTCGCTAACATGTAGTTAGTGCTTTAATAAATTGAACAGTTGTGTCACGCAGAGGACTCTTGGTCCCTAAACGCAACTTTGGACGCATCCTGAACAAGCTGTCTTTGCAGGTCGTCCTTACAGCTGGAGACATGCTGGTGTTACACCTAAGCCTGTGACCCCCTCAGATGTTTCTGAGACTCCGTCACAGTCAGGCCTGTCACCCTGAGCGTAAAAATCCTGTTCAGATCGCAGAATCTGATGGGTCGCGCAATATGTTTGGCCTTTTGATATGAAACAAAGGGCACCGTCATGGATGACTCGGACCAGGATTTTGTGGATCTCTGCTCAAAGCTGTTAAAACGAGTACGCAAGAAACCAGGCGAGTCCAGACAGCCACGGAAAGCGGAGTCGCAGCCTTCAAGTCAGGCGAGTGATGGAGACAAGAGGAGGAGAGACGAGAAAAGAGAGAGGCCGAAGTGCGCTGCCACCCAGCCTGTTTGCACGGGGCCAGACTGTGGAGGGTCTGGGTATGACTCTGGAGATACTGGGTCATCAGGTGTGCCTGCAGCAGCAGCAGCAGCACCAGCAGCAGCAGGACCGAGAACTGAGGGAGGTTTGTCTGCAAAAGACAAAGTACTCCACAGAATGCAGCAGTTCAAGAGAGCCAGTCCACAGAGGATGGTGCTCACCGACAAGAGCCAGACAACAAGCCATGAAAACCACCGTGTGCCTCCTCTCCATCCGATGCAGAAACAAGGTGAGATGACATTAGGGCTGCATGATGTTGAAAAGACAGCCAACTGCGATTATTTGGACTGATTGTGCAATTGCAATATGATTTGTGACATTAGAGGGAATGATGATTTTATGTTATTATTCTCATTTTCATTGAAAAACCTAAAAATGAATATCATATGTTTTATGCGGGGATCTGTACCAAACAAAGATGTTTTCTTAAGTCTGTAGAATATGATGTGTAGGCCAGGACTACTCTGCAGCTCCTCAATATGTAAAGTAAGCCTCCCTGTGATATGAAAAGTTATAATTATGCCATATTGCGATTTCATTTAAACTTTCGATTGATTGTTCAGTCCTGAATGTCATGATGTCTTTGGCATAGATAGGCGGTATGCAGCTCGTTGCCCAGTGAACGGACGGGAAATGCAGTTGAAGTTTTCTCGTTGGGATTATTTTTGGTTTTCATCATAATGTCTTTGACAGTAGAGCTGGTTGATTTTGGTAAATGGACTGCCTTTATATAGCACTCTGGTCTTCCAGTCACTCAAAATTCTTTACAATACAAGTCAGCATTCAAACATTGATTCGCACGTTTGCTCACTAATGGCAGGTGCTTCTATGCAAAGTGTCAGCCAGCCCATGAGGAACAGAAACACACACTCACAGTGATGGTAAATCCATCCTTCATTACTTATTTTCGTTTAAGTTTAGAATAATAATCCTGTCTCTCTCCTGAGAAACAGCTGGGAAGCCTGCATGAATATTTTTGAGCGCATTTCCCACTTTTGCTGATGTGCCAGTGTTCTGATGATGACTGTGACGTGCTTTTAGAATGCATATTCTTTTGTATCCAGTAGAGTTGTTCTGATACCAAAAAAACGCCGGTATCAGTGTCGAAGAGCACGCCAGTTTGTGAACCTGTCAGATACCCTGTTATTTATTTATTATTCATTATTAAACAGTGCCCAGCTACTTTCCAATTAGCTCAGTTAGCTCTGACTAATTTTACATACCTATATGTGTGATGTAACATACATGTACATTTTCTTTGCCACTCTAAAACAGTGCTCAGAAAGTGGCGCTGTGCTGCCACTGTCAAGCACTAGTTTTAAGAGCGGTGAAGAAGAGCAGAGAGAGCCGACAGAGCTAGCAAAATGTCTGCATTCAGCAATATTTTAAAATGGAAAGTCAAAGAAGGTGCGTATGAACTGTTTCTTATGCACTGTTATCTGATCAGTACTCAGCACTGGCCGATCTGCAAGTTTGAGTATTGGAATCGATATCGGTAAAGAAAAAATTGTATCGGAACATCTCTAGTGTCCATTAAGGAGGCACTGACATCAGTGTGTGAGTGAGTCTGTGAGTCGTGACAAACAGGCTTTGTATAACAGCACCATTAAAGCAGCTATTTTAGCACATCCTTTACTTGTATCTGTGTGTCCCGCCTCCCTCTGTGCTGCTCTCAGATACTCCAGAAGCCCTCAGCTCAGGTCTCCACGCGGAGCCCCCCGATGGTGACGAGGCTCTGGCCCTACTGCTGCAGCAGCAGATGGACAGGGAGGCGTCAGATGTCCAGACCGTCAACCTGGAGGACGGAGGCCTGTTCTTCTGTCAGATCTGCCAGAAAGACCTGTCACACATGAGCCCTGCAGGGCGAACGCAGCACCTCAACCGGTTTGAACATTTACATTTATTGTTAGCACTGACACTCTTACTGAGAGTGATTTGAAATTACAAATATTGGAAGCCATAGGCATGCACAGGACTGGTGAACCAGTTGAGAGTGAGAACGGTCCGTCTTTGCAGATGTTTGGATGAGAGTGAAGGGAGCGCCCCTCCTCCTCCTCCTCCCCCCCCTGGTGTCCCTGACTGTCCCATCTGTGGCAAAAGGTTCAAGTCCCAGAAGAGTCGCTCAGCTCACCTGAAGCGCTGCTCCTCAGACATGGGCGTCCCCCCGGCTGTGCTGCTGCAGGCTCTGCAGAGACAAGCTGAGGAGACCCAGAATGTGTCCACTGCCAACGCGCTGTGAGTCTGCAACACAACAGTTCCTTAATGTATCTCTGAGCTCACAGTCACAACAGTTGATGCGTCTTTTCTAGAAGTATGTATGACCTACTCAATATTTGACTGACTTCTTTACATCATTACAGTCTGGCTGATTAACAGAGAGAGAATGTTGAACTTAAATAATTATGTGTCAACACTTAAAAAAAACATTTCGCAGCACGGGAATAACTTGCATACATCTGACATCAGCATACAACTATGATATGGACAGATATCAGTGCTGTAGTGACCAGACACGGATCACAGAGGATGTGGGTTCATGACATGAACAAACACACAAATGGGCTTTCCTTTCTCTGTTGTGATAGTTTTTGTCAGACATATCGTACAGCTCCGGGTACACAGACACGGCCAACACCAGCTTCTCCTCTGTCTTTGAGTCCTGACTGATCTACCTCTTGCTGAAACAGCGAAACAACACAACCATCTACTGCTCGTTAAGAAGGGGCTGGTGATGTCACCAGCGCTTTTCTAAAAGGTTGAGAAATTTTAAACTTTGGAACAGAGCATCCGCTCAAAAAAGGGCTCAGAATAAAGACGCCTGGCGCTGCACCTTTTCTCTGTTCGGCCTGCTGCTGCGGACGCTCTCTCCTCATAGAGAACATTTGAAAAATAAAGCTGGCACTCAGAAAAAAAAAATGCTATGTGGACACTAGTCCATATTTACAAAGCTTCAATCAAACCTAAAAAACCTCTTTTTTTTTTTTTCATCTTCAGCAAAGAGACAGGAGGCACCAAAAGAAAAGACCCGCCCAAACCGAGCCTCCCAGTAAGGAAGAAGCCCAGAAAGAAGACTGACGCCCTGGACGAAGACACCATGGTGGCCCTGGCTCTGTCCTCCTCCCTGCTGGACCAGGAGAGGGAGTCCGACAGAGTGATGCAAACAGAGACTGCTGCCTCCCACGTGTCCACGGCTCCATCGTTGAAGTGGAGGCCAGATGCAGGTAACAACACCAGCAGATCATCTGTGCTTGTCACCCTCATATTGCAGGGAAAGGTACATCTCACAGCGCAGCACAAACTCAGGCATGTTACTGCTGTCATACAGCATGTGGTTGTCGGAAATGATTATGACTGTAATTGACTATACAAAAGCAGAAGTTTCGGTTTGTTTTGAGTAAAGAGCTTTTTTTTATATTATTTGTTCATGGTCACAATCAAATAAATCAAAACTCAGATTATTGGTAGTTTACATGTACACAAAGCAAACTGGTGCTGATTTAATGGCACAGACACTGCTTGCTTCTAATTGGACCCTAGAGTTTGTTTTCTGTCACATCACAGCTCTTCATTGATTCTCAAGGCTGTGAGCCTCAGCTGAGCTGCAGCCTCTGCTGCTTGTTGCAGTGCAGCAGTAATGAAGTTTGATTCACTGGCAGAAGTATTTTAACAGAATTTTTCACACAAAAAGTTGCGGAGCTCTGTGCAGGTTTACGGAGCGTTCAGGTGCGTCACCTGCCCCTCTGTCCTCCCTCCTCTCGGTGCAGGTAAGGGCCGTGGAAAGAGGAAAAAAGCCGGCGTCCCTCGTCCTCCTCCGCTCCTCCTCGTTCAGGACGCTGAGGCAGCTCTGACAAGGCTGCAGGAACGTGTCTCTGCTCTCCTCCTACGCAGCTCGCCCCCCTCTCCCCCAACCCCGACCTACTGCCCCAGCAGTCTGCCTGGCTGGAGCGGTGCTGCCCCCCTCTGGCAGAAGAGCAGACTGCTGGATGGAGACTCCACCTGCTTGTCTGCTTTCTACACGCCAGAGCTCAAAGAGTTCATCACGCCGTGGGAATCGGCAACGGTGAGAGAGACGAAAGACGCGTACATATACTTCTCTGTCATTT
The DNA here is from genome assembly GCA_029874875.1 of Naso minor. Classification (NCBI taxonomy): domain Eukaryota; kingdom Metazoa; phylum Chordata; class Actinopteri; order Acanthuriformes; family Acanthuridae; genus Naso; species Naso minor. Next base: position 15,681,954 of record JAQFJB010000019.1, read on the forward strand.
TTCTGTTTGTTTTCAGCTGAATGGGGAATCTGACTTCTCTGTTTAAACAAAAGCACATCCTCATCTCTGTGGTGTTGATAACAACAACATATAACAAGAGCTTCTTCACCTGCATGTTAATTCATTGTGAAAGAAGTGTTCACAATATTAATGAAACAAGAGTTTTGCATCCAAAAGACAAATAAATTCCCCTTAAGTTTTGTGTCTGGCTCATAAAACTTGTTTTTCATCCCTTTAAAACCGACAAAAACTGATTTCAGACAAGCAAATATGTTTTTTTGTTTTTTAAATGTATTTTAGAGTTATGTAGGTTGGCGATCAGTAACGTAAATGTCGGCTTCTCTACTTGAATTACTCTAAGATGTAGATGTGGCAGAATGGCTAAAATTTTGTTTAAATAACTGCAATGTTGTGTAACCTCAGGGGTTTTTTTGTTTTGTTTAGTTTTTTAGTGTGTAAATATTTTCAAAATAGTGCAGAGTATTTGTTGTTGGTCGAGTTTGAGTAAGGGCCTGTGTCCGCGTAGAGTTTTTTTTGAGAGTGCCAGGATGACACGATGTGAACTGACAGAATAGATTTCTGCACGTGCGTCTTGTCTCTATGACAACAACATCTCGACAGTGACAGTGACTGCTGTGTGGTTCGACGCTGCTCCGTTGCTTTTGCTATCTGTTTTCTATCTGAGACCTTTTTTTTTTTCACAATGAGCATCAAACAAGGATGCTGTCTCTCATACTTTGTATGCACGATGACCTGATAATAATAATTGCCTCACTATCACAGCTCCAGCGATCAGACACCGAGCAAGGAGGATGTGGGTGTATGACACCATCTGTAGGAGACAAAAATACAATGAGAATCATTTTTTTTGTCCAATATGATGGATGGTTTTTAAAAAAGCCTTTCTGAAGAGGTTGTTTTTTGGTTTGTTTTCTTTTGTTTTGTTTTGTTTTTTTATAAAGGAAAGCTCCCAGAGCAGCCACACAAAAAATGTGGAGCACTCAGAAAAAAGATGCTGTGTGCTGCGCTTTTTCTTCAGGTGGCCGCCTGCTGCTGCAGACACTCTCCTCACCGAGAACAATTGAAAAAGACACAAGCACTTAGAAAAAAATGCTATTTGGACACACGGCCCAAGAAATCAATTCATGGAATTTGAAAAATGAGGTCATTGAGATCAATAACTGTGGTTATTTTTTGCAGTTTTTGTTTGTGAGCTTTAGGTTTAAACTAAATCATCACTTCAATGTGAGCTTTCATGACATGCTGAATTTTTGACCACAAGGAATTGAAGTCCAGTCACAGCTGATTTTAATCGATACTTTTCTGTTTCTCTTCTAGACTGACGCCGCCTCCTCCAGCACCAACAACAAGCCCGAGTCGTCTGTGCCACCTGCGAGTGAAGGAACTCCTTTCAGAGGAACCAGGACCTCCATCTTGCCATCCTCATCGCAGACTGCTCCCTCCCTCTCGGCTTCCTCCACTCCTGGAACGGGGCAGCTAGTGGGCAGCCAGACATTCCGAGACCTGATGGAGCTGGCAGAAGAGGGTATGACCCTCACCCAGCATTGTTACGTTACAACAGGCGTTGAGAAAGGTAAGACACTCACCTCCACAGTACACTGACTTGTAAAGTATGTGTTGACTACTGAAGACATGCACAGGTGATGGAAACTAACTTTGTACAAATGAATCATAACAGTGAATCAATTTTCTGAATACTTTAGTGGCATTGTACATATTTAAATACACAGGCAAGAACAGTTTAATTGCAGTGAATTTATGTGGCCATATTTTTTTTTTTTAAATTGTCCCTTTTGTTTCAGTTGGAAACCCTTAAATGAGTCCAGTGTGCAGGATTTACAGGGATTTCAGCAGAATTTAGCATAAATGGAATAAAATAGAAATACAACAGAAATATTAATTAGTATGTTTTCATCAGTGCAAACAGCCTTAAAAAGTAAAAAATCTTTATGTTTTGCTTACCTTTAAATGAGCCTTTCGTATTTACCGAGGGAGCGGCTCCTCTTTCGCACAATCTGCCATGTTGTTTCTACAGTAGCCCAGAGGGGACAAACCAAACTCTTGTTCTAAAAAGGGCCTTTATCGTTTTTTCTAGTCTCTAGACTGCTGTAGGTTATTCTACATGCTTGGAAGAGGAGGGTGAGCAGAGGGATGTTTAGTTTAATGCATTCTGCAACTTCATCACTAAATGCCACTAAATCCTGCATACTGGACCTTCAAGTAGTGCCGCCATGATGTAGGCTTTGTTTTTGTTTTCAAACACACGAGAACAGTCAGACAGGTTTCAAATCCTGAGTCCACTCAAGAAGAATCTGCCTTCAGAAAAGTGATTTCTTTTGGTGCTTATTAAACGTATTTTCCTTAATTTTCAATTAAAAGAGGCATTCTTTGAGTTGCACTATTGTAACTAACCTCGACAACTTGCAAATCCACAGATTTAGTAGTGATGTAAACGGTCATTCATTCTGATCCCAACGGCCTTTGTTTCCACAGAAAAGACTGCCGGTCAGATCGCAGACCTTCACCTGAGCGGCTTCGTCCTGCAGGAGTCAGAGGAGCAGGCTGAACTCTGTTTGAGTGGATTTCTACCAGAAACATCACACACTCGCACAGACGAGACTCGCAGCGATGGGAGGAGGACGGCTAATCAACGAGGAGCAGATGAAGAGCGAGGCAGCCACCGACCTGTAAGACCTTCTCATCTAACTTACATCAACTTTTTTCTCTAATAAGATTAAAAGTACAGTCAGTAGCGTTGTTCGTTGCAGTAAACACAACATTCAGATTAGGCCCCTCCTCCCGGCTTAACATCACCAGAGGTATTGTATTGTGTACATATACTGCTTGTACCTACAGCAAGCTAAGTAGGAATATTATACTTGTTGTAATGGAGAAGTCGATAATTTAGCAAGCTAGCACAAGCTTATCGCTGGTTTTTGGCACCTACCTGTCCAACAGAAAGCAGGCCCTTCATCCCCAGCCTCTCCTTCAGTACTTGAAAGTGAAAGAAAGCGTAACTGAGAATCTCTCTTGTTCTGGAACGAGCTTTATCCGCTTGCCGTTTTGCCTCACAAGAGTTATATTTCATTTTCTTTGCCGCTACATCCGCATCCTCAGTTTTCTCCAGTCTGAATGGTGTCCAGTCGCTATGTTTTATTCACTGTCAACCTCACTTGCGCACTGTAAATTGCTAAGGGGAAACGCGCCCACTAACCACCCAGAAACATTTCATGTAAAGCAAAACATCTAAACGCAGGCAGAGGGTGGGGCTCCTCAGGCACAATCACCACTACACGTCTAGGAGCCCATAAGTTATGATAGTATATTGTTTTTTAGGAAAATGCTACAGACTCCACCTTTAAATTTTCAGTCTGTTCATCTTTGGTAAATTTTAGCATAGCAACATGAGATTGTCAAGTAGACAGACACACAAACGCTGTCATAAAAATCTACCATCAGTTTTTAGGCCGTATTTAGCCATATTTCAAAACTACTACTACAAGTCTTTCCTCTAAACCTTCAAAATCATAAACACAATATGTAAATTATGTGAGCTCAGCTGTAACAATGCCACCAAGTTATAAAAAGTCCTCATCGTCATCAAAAATGATGTGCTGTATTTTTAGATCAGGCGGTAGCCGACATTCAAGTAGATCAAAGTTACACACCAACGGCAGCGCAGGTGATCAGCGAGTCTGCGGCAGCAGATGATACGAAAAACTGCATCTCCCATTTTAGCGACACTGTGCGACGTCACAGATGTATGTGTGCATGATGTATGCATTTAAATCTCCCAACACAGGTCACAAACACAATCAGAGTTGATATTTGACATTTATAATTTGCTTTGAGTAAAGCAGCCGTCCTGATCTCCACCAGAGAACTCTAAAAGATTTATTTTAAAAGCTAAAAGTTTAATTCTGCTTCCTCTGAAGTGTCTGTTCTGTCAAGTTTTAGAACTACAGTTTAACTTTTGCTGCTTAAATGTTTCACAATATTTGCTGTTGTGTCATTTCTGCATGCATGAAAACATTTGAAATCAGTGAAAGCAGCCCCTCTAAAAGCAAATCCTTAAAGAAAAACACTCATATATCAGTAGACTACAACAGAGACTAAAGAACACACCCGGAGAGCTCGAGCTGTTCTGCATGAATCAAGAGGCAATGGAGCCTACAGGAACTGGTACAGGAGTGAAATGTCCATACAGATGTGAGTCTGAAGGTTGGAGCGTAGAGCGTCTTGCCTGGTTCGCTTTGCACACTGAGTGTCTTAACGCATTAACTCTGCATTAACTGAGGTGTTTCCTGCTGCTGTTGCCTCTGTAGGTGGCGCTGTCCAGATTGGCATCAGACCTGAGCAGCATGGTGAACAACCCTCAGCTCAGTGACGTGCAGCTCCAGGTGGATAGTGGAGACGTCTACTTCGCTCATTCCTTCATGGTGTATGCTCGCTGCCCCCTGCTGGTAGAAATGGTGAGGATAATGAGTGTGTGTGTGTGTGTGTGTGAGAGAGAGAGAAAGAGAGGGGGTGTTGCAAAGCACAGCCCTGCCTATGAAAGAGCACAGACTGTCTACTTTTGTAGAGATGTATGTTCTGTTTTGGTCCACTTTTAAATAATAGATTTACTTTAACTGACTCACTGAGGAGACAAAAAAGAGCCCTGCACTGAAAACATACCAACCAACAGTTTCAGCTTCTCTCAAAGCTAAATTTAGGCTTGTCAGTGGATTTCTCTTATTAGGTGTTAGTTATTTGCCTGACTTTGTCCAGAACTTTATTTTTAAAAAGAATGAGGGATTTTGTACTGGGAGAAATGTGTAATGTGGGATTTTCAG
>JAQFJB010000019.1:15689619-15706002 GCA_029874875.1 Naso minor
TGTGTGACAGCAGCGCGACGAAGGCTGTCCCATTTTGTCGGCTCTTTGACTTGCAGCCCACAAATGCAGATTTGTGATCTCACAGATCCATTCTGTCAGGTTTAAAGTTCTGTTTTTGCGTCTGAGGCACAGTGGTTCAAACCAATCAGCAGCTACGGGCGCGGCTGTGGGACCAGCAAGAGAAGCAACTGTTCTTTTGTAAACAACAATGGCGGCTGCTAAAGATGTTAGCAACTGTTTCAGCTTCAATAATATGGCTCAGCTGGAAGCGTCTTGTACGACGTCGTACAGTTTGTTGATTTGATGGGTGGAAGTTGTATATAGTTGGAATAAAGGATGACAGACAGATGGTTCCTCCAATTACCTGCCAGGATTTTGTTTAGGTGACTTCACAGATGGTACTTGGTAACAAAACATGTGGCACATCAGGTTGGGTTTATGTGGGACAAAGTCAAAAATAAACTGTTTACTGTTTACTGTTATGAATGATTGTGTCACCCAGTGCTTCTGTGGGGCTCACTGACATGTTTTTAATAGTTTTTGGACCTTGATGGAGAAAAACGGGGTAAAAAGGTGATTTAAAGCTGATTTTCTCCTGTGTGCTTCAGTGGGCAGTTGCATTAATGTTTTACACAACGTGAAAGAAAACTGACTGAAAAGATTCTTCACAAATAAGCCATACATTTGGTGAGGTGTGAAAGCTGTTAGTGAGCTGTGATTCCAGATCCACAACAAACTAGGGATGAATCTTCAACAAATGTGAGCGCCAACCAATATTGGTGGGTGAACTTTACAAAATATTTTCATTTCAGCATCACATACAAGACTACTTCTGATTTTAAGAGTTTTCAAATTGTAAGAAACATGCTTTTAAAAATGAACAGTGTCTTACGAAGTGTTAAGAGGCTCTAAGTGTAGCTGCACTTGATTTCATAAGTTTGACGACTGTTTCTGGCAAATTCATTCTGTGAGTTGCTGAAAGAAGGAAAATAAAACTCTAAGCTGTTGTCTGGTTAATATACTCACTCAATGCTAATTTGCACGACAAAGGTGGCGGTAAAGGTTCGTCCTGAGAAAATGTGTTTTTATAATATCAGAACCAAGTTTCATGTCAGTAAGTAAAATGAAACCTCATATTAGTTTCAGGTTAACTTTGGCTTGGAAGGAGGACGTGGTCGCTCTAAGAAAATTTTGCTTTAGTATAGAGACAGAGGATGACAACATCACCTTGTGACTCTTTCAAAGTTCACACGGTATGAGAGTATTGTATTTAAAATAGATTTAAATCAGAGACCTTTTCTTAAAATGACTGAGGACACACTCAAGTATCTTTGCTAGTGACACTATCAGGTGCAAAACACTAAAACACTGCCAGCGTCAGGGCTTCACTCCCCACTGGGACCAGTCATGTACTAAAAAATATATGTAAACATTCGTGTTGGATGGAGCTGCCACAAAAATACATGACTTATTTTACTATTTGCTGTCAAGCAGCATGGCTGTGACAGTGAGGTGCACTCTCAGAGGATGCAAAATTTTCTGGGACATCAGGCATCGGAGCTACAGCGACTATTGGAGGCAAGTTTTTTAGGAATCAAACACCACAAAGGGCAAACGTGTGGTCAGCGTTCTAGAGGAGAAGTTCAGAAACTGTTTTCCTCCCTTTACTTTGATGTTTTCGTCAAAAATAAAAATAGACACAAGTCCCCCAACAACGAGCTTAAGGGTGAAGAAGTTGCATGTTGTCTAAGCAACCTGACAGTTTTATCATCTTGCCTTGACCTTGTTCTTTTTACAGGATTTTAGCTGCATCAAAACATTCAGTCCCTGTTGTTTTGCACTCTGCTGTGAAGTAACTTATTCTACAGAAGTACTGCTGCACTGAAATATGAACACTTGGCTGAATAGGACATTAAAGTGTTCTTATGTAATTTTGTTCATTAGATATTCAAGTACCAGTAATTCTCCAAGAAGCACACAGATGTAGGTTAAGCTCCACTTTCATATGCACCGTTGCAGAACACTGACTTCATAAACAAGATCAACTATTCAGACACAGATTCACATAAACAAACCAACTTTTTATTCTTGAGAAAAGCTCATGACCGAGCTGGGTGAGAGGCAAATGTAGGCTACATGATGTCTAAAGCCAGACTTCAAAAATAGCCATAACTGCAATAATATTTCCATGACAAATATGTCCCAGCAAGCAATGTAAAAAAAAAAAAAAAGTTGCATTTCACGATCAGTCTTTTAGCTTCCTCCATCCAGCAGTGTGGACTTATGCAGCCAAGAAATTTGTCATTCAGGTCACTATTACTTCAAAGGGTGCTCGCTTTGGCAGCAGCCAAGTTTTAAATTAAAAACATGACAGCTTGAGTGAAAAAAAAAAGAAAAACAGCTAAAGAATACATTTTCACTGCCCCCCCACCCCCCACCCCCACCCCAAAAAACAAAAAAAACAAAACAAAAAACCCCCATCATATAATCTGATGGTCAAACACACCCCTCTATTCGTTCGACTGCTCAGGCAATGTTAAACACTGTAGCTGCGAAAGTCACAATCAGTATGGTCTGTACTTTACGTTGCTATGGTTGCAGACAGTAATCAAAGCTAAGGCACTATTCATTTGTTAGAGGAGCTTACCTGTCCACACACACACAGTGCTCATTTCATTCTGCTCTGCTGTGCACCACAAATTGAAATTCACCCTCATTAGCGAACAGTTTGTCAATCCCAAATTCTGACGGTATAAATGTTGCTGCAGACACATTGTGGGGCAAGCAAAGGCTGAATAACAACAGGGAAAACAAACACTGTAAGCTGCTAGAGTCTGTGAAGCAAATCTATTTCACTTTTTCTCAGCCGGTCGTGATGTTCAGCATGTCTGCTGTAACATGATCATCTGCAACTGCCAAACAATTTGTGCACACGACACCTGCGTGCACAAAGGGAGCCCAGTGGCGGTTCTAGCTGCTGGTTGTAGCATACGAGCGCTTGGACGGCCTGAGTGTATCTATGTTAAAGTATAAATGTTTGCACAGAAGAGGCATCAGAGTAGTCTAATTGTGTCTTTTTCTCCTCATTTAATATCTTCATATCTCAGTTTTAGCTCTCTTGCTGTGTGTTGAGTCCCTGTGTTTGTCTTCTGAACATGTATACACAGGCTGCAGTCAGTCCTTTAAGTGGGCTGGTGCGCGGTACCCCCACTTCTGGACTTTACCCCTCGGCTTACCGGGACGTTTTACGGCGTAATGGGACCTCGCACAAGCTCCCAGTACCTTTTCCTGTCCTCTCCATATCAAAGTGTCTCTTGGCGATTCAAAATGACACTTAAATTACGTTATGGAGGGACGTTAGGATTCTGATGAAGACACTGCTCTCTGACAGTCAGAGTCAAAGAGGCAGAGAACTGAAAGTAGTTTGTTTAATAAATTAATGTGGTGAAAATCAGCTTTATCTTCTAGTATCTTTTATTCAATGTCGAAATTTAGAACATAGGTTGATGATTTGCTGATACCGGCTGCCAAATTTACATGCCAACAGGTGAATGAGGGGAGTACTGGCATTTTTATTTTTTTTTCACTTAAAGCACTGGCTGCAGTCACATGGGCATGCATATGCTCATTGATGAACTAATGACAAGCAGGGGAAAGCACACGTTCAGACCCACACCTGCAGGATAACTTAACTCATCTCCCTGCATCTTGGGTATATCTGTTTGGCAGAAGTTGAAATTTGGCAGCGCAGCTCCTCCACTGTGAATAACTCTGAAACTAATGAGTTCATCTCGTCCACTCCTCCTTTCCCTCCGTCTCCTTCTTGCTCCACATATGTGCTCCTCTTCTCTGTCTTTGTCTCCTCAGGCTTGCCCTCTGTCGTGATCTGTCTCTCTCATGCACACTCCACCATCTCACTGTTTCTCTTTCTCTCCACTTCTTCACCAGCCCTCTTGGACATCCTCTCTTTACCTGCACAGATGGTTTCAGTGACTCCTCTGAGTCTTAATTATTCCGTCAATTACTGTGGGAAAATGTGCAATTAAAGTGGACAGTTATTCTGTGCCGTGTGGCTTCTTATTTATTAGGGTTACACCTGATTTCAGGGGCTCGGGAGTTTTGCCATCTTCTCTGTCGCCTTTAGACATGTGAGGGACATCTTGGGGGAATTAGCACATTTTATTTCCCTAATCTTTTCCTCTGCAGGGATTCCCACTAATGGATGAAATAGTATCGCGAACATATGGCCTCTAAACAATTAGCTGACACGCTGCAGTGTATCATATATCTTTCTGGATGATGTTGAAATAAGAAACCACATCAAAGTGTACACTTTCACATTGTGTCCTCTGTAATGGAATTGATCTGTTTTCTTGATGTGCCAATCTCACTCAGGCTGGCTGTGCTCATTGCGGGCTTTGCAGCAACCCGCAGAGAGAATTTCCCTGGGAATGAGTTTGTCAAATCACAAACTGTGGTGCAACCAAACACTTATGTGCTGCGTTAATCCGTTGGAGTACTGTTCTAACCCAACCTTTGGGTCTGCGTCTCTCCCTCTGCTCTTCATTACGAGGCCTTAATCCTGACAGCGACACTCAATACACAGGGCGGCGAGGAGACGGATGAACAACGGGAGACTTGCTTATTCGCCAAAAGCCCAAAGCAAACACTGCAGCTGCCATGGGTGGGTGATGCTGACAGTTGGAACTGTGTGAGTGTGTGTAGGGGGCTGGAGAGAGAAGGAGAGTGATAAATGTGGGATATGAAGATGTAGACCTGTGCACAAGTATGACCAGCAGTTGGGCAATCTAGATTAGTATCCAGTGTAATGACACCCCCACAGAAAGAGATGGATGCAGAGAGAAAAGGGAAGATGTGAAGACTGAAGAGGATGCTTGGCTGATGAGGAGAAGGAGAGAAAAGCGAGGAGAAAAGACTGAAGAGGAAGCTGAAGAAAGCAGCACATAAAAGGGAGAGAGAGAAGTGGGAGGAAGGGGGAAAAGAGAAGGAATATGAGTGAAAGATTAATGGGGAGAAGACGGAGATGGAGGATGGCGGTGAAGGGCCCGTGGCGCCACTCTAAGTCATCCTAACCAATGAAGACCTGGCTGCTGAGAAGGCTTGTTCACAGCAGGCAGCTGCTAGCACATCATTCTGAACCCTCTCTCACATCCCTCTTCCTCCTGTCTTTCCTGCTCCATTGCTTCCTTTTGCTTAGATTGCATGTCACTTATTATGAATTGTTTATTTTATTGTTGGATTGTTGGCGGCTCAGTATAAAGGTGCTGGCTTGTAAACGAGAGCTTAGATTATGGTGGGAGCAATTTAGATTTTAAAAAAAAAGAGGTTAAATTCTCTATGAGGAACTTTTGACTGATTATAATGTCTCACATCTTACCTACATCAGCAAATGAGACCATCGGTGAGGAGACTGGAGATTACTATCCTGTCTTTTGACAGTGTCTTTGCCCGCTCTGCTCAGTCAGAGGACACGCTGCGAAACACTTTATGGAACAGACCAGAAGAGATGATTCGTTGTTTACGAACACGATCGATCCACTGTTGTCTTTTTAGTATCTCTGATAGGAAACAGACGGATGTTTTTCTTTAGATAATTTCTTTTTGAGTGGGGGGGGGGAGAAGAGATGAGGAGGGAGAGAGTAGGTGCAAAAACAAAGGCACGGATGATGAAACAAAGCAGGAAGAAGCCGAAGGAGAAACTGAAGCGGACGAAGCTGCTAAATCCAGTTTCCAGCATAGCTTCATCACTGAGGACGATCCACCCATGGCTTTCAACGACTCGTGGGGCATCGACGTCTGTGTGGATGCTAATCCAGGCTGCTTCAGTTTGAGGCTGGAGGACAGCAGAGGATCCAACCAACAGGAGTGCAGCCCGAGACGACGAGAAACGGCCAGCTCACCTTCCTCGAACAAGCGTCGGCATTCATTATCTGGTCATAGTTTATTGAACGGCTGTGGCAGTGAGGCCGCCTCTTCTTCATCAAAAGCCCCAAGTACACAAATATCCTCAGGTGCACAGGGTTATACCTGCCCTTCAATCACCCTTTCGCCACCTGATCCCACCACCCAGACCACACCAGAGCTTAACAACAGCCTCCTGGACTCCAAACTGTGGGACAGCTGGGAGGAAGAGGATAAAGAAGAGGAGGAGGAGGTGGCTCTTCCCCTCGCTCAGAGGGTAAATTCTGCTGCCCAGTTCAGAACCCCTGGCAAGTATTCTTATTCTCACCACAGTACTTGTGCTTTGACTCAAAAGCAACTTTAAAAACAAATTCCTTCCAAAAGTTACATTTTTAGCCATCATCATGCACTCTTGTACGCTAAATAACATCAACATGCCATCACAAACGAATGGGAATGATTTCCACGTTCAGGTATCAAAAAGTGTAGCAGTTTAATATTGTAGATAGTAAAAGAACATAAATCAACAAAACGTATAATAAGATAAAGTTGTTCTTAGACATTTTAATGTGGAAATGTTGTCTGTCAGTTGTCTTTGTGCAGAAATCATTCTGGAGTCTTAAACACTTTCCTCCTGTTTGTGTTTCTTCAGCATCATCACACAATAAAAGGCGTCGTACGTTGCTGCCCATCACTCCCATGCCACACTTCTCTGACATGGACACACCGGAGCTGAAGAACAAACTCAACAGGTGGGTTGTTTAACTCCCATCCACAGTGCCATGTTCAAGGTGCTATATGTAACAATGAATTCTCAGTCATCATGCAATTCCTTGAAAGATGTTAATTACTGTTCAAAGTATGTAGAGGGTTCATGTCCAGTTAAAACCATGCTAAAATGTGTGAGGCAGCCTAATAAATTTTGTCTGAAAGACCCCAAAGTGCTCACATACTGGTAGTTAAAAATGCTGGGGCCTGACTGACGCCGACATTAGAGAGCAAGATAATTCAGATAACTCTCACACTCTTTCTTTGTCTCTCTCTGTCTCTATATCTATCTATATAATATCAATATATCTATCCATAGCTGTATCTATATATCTATATCTATCATAGACAGATAGACAGACAGACAGATAAGAAACATTATCAAATTAATGGGAATTATCAAGGAGAAAACTCCATGGAGAGAGACAGGGCCGGCAGAGTCAGCAGCAACAACAACAGTGAGCGAAAGGCAGCAGATCTGCCATGCAAACACGCTGCATAGGTAGTTTGTGTGTCATGTGGGTGTAAGACGATATATAGTCTCATATCTTGATCATGCCGGTATCAGCAATAATAATAACAATAATGTAGGCAAATTGATATGTTGGCGGGGCCCTAATGAAAACTGCACTTTTATTTTAATCCATCATTTAAGAGTGGATCAAAGGACTTGGAGCAGATTTGGCCACATTCTTTAATCACACTCGATCAAAACCATCAAGTCAGAAATTCTACTGTAATTGGTGCTAAAATGCAACATATAGCACCTTTAAAGGAAAGGCACTTTGCCATGTTTAGTTTTCATTTCCTACTCAATGCTATTAACTGATCCGATTACCTCCCACAGTGTCACAGACTACTTAGACTGTCTGGCTCAGGCTGTTTTCCTTCCATCCATATGTTTGTTTGTCTGTCCCTAATAAAAGCCAGCAACTTTCTCCTCTGTGCAGGTTTGGTGTTCGGCCTTTACCAAAGCGCCAGATGATTCTTAAACTGAAGGAAATACACCAGTACACTCATCAACTGGTCAGCTCTGACTCTGAGGATGAGGCACCCACTGGGAGTCGCACAGCTCAGATGAAGCCCCCACCCGGCAGCTCGGTGGCTGCTGGCAACAGGCCGGCGTCCTGCGCTCAGTCTGAAAAGTTTAAAGAGCCTGTTGCGCCCGCTGCCCTGTCACCCCTGAAACGCAGCAGAGAGGAGGAGGCGGAGCCGCTGTCCGCCTCGCAGGGCTCCAATACCTCTTCAGCCGCTGCCAGCGACGAATCTGAAAGGTAACGTTTGTCTTAAAGAAAATCTCAGGTGTAACAGCGCACTTCAGTGGACTGCACATACTGTACAAATGTTTAGATGGTACTATCAATATTTTGTACTCAAGCTGTCGTGTAGGAATCCTGTCGAAGCACATGTTGTGCTCAGACCTCCACTGTGGTCTGTGATAGCTTAGAAAACAAGATGTGCAGAACAAGAAGAAATGTATGTTAAAAATATCACGGGCTAATATTTTGATGTGAGAAAGTCACTTCATAAGCAAACTGCCAGTTATCTGGTGGTGCCAGCTTTTTAAATGTGTTTTCTGCTTTGCTCTGTTGTATGGAAGTGCGGTTTGTTTTGCTCTGTTGGTCAAAAACAAGACACATTAATGTTTCACAGCAGCCTTTTGGACATAGTGATGGAATTTTTCCCCGATTTTCTGACATTTGTTGATAAAATGATTGACATAATGTCTTTAATAAAAATAACTAGTCTGGCCTAGTTCAGAGGATTCAGACTAAGAACAAATTTTTACTGGACTAAAAAAAGAAGCACAAAGGTTTACTTCAGGCACACTTGCATTAAGCCAAGGATATGATAAAAAGTTAGTTGTTTTTTTGTGCTTTAGGGCATCATAGAAGAGTGAAAAGTTACAAAGTCGCTGTCTGGTTTTGACAGCCACTGGGTTTCCTTCGGGGTGTGACTGATGAGAGACAAACAAACAAAGTGAACTGCTGCGAGTCTGGAATTAGGACTATGTCAGCCAATCAGATAACACAAGTAAAATGTATGGGGAAAAAGTTCCTAGTGCGCTATCACAAACATCATAATAGGTCTACATACTCACAGCATAGTTGGCATGCATTTAAAGGTCCCAACTGGTCCATTGAGCCAGTAGGCAGCTTTCCTAGCTGAGAGACAAGTATGAGTAAGTTAATCCTAAAGGGGAGGGGGCTCATTTATAGCAGAAGGTAGGTAGCTGAAAAATCTCTTTCAGGGAGGGGTCACTCCTGACAATGTCCCAATTTAATAGAATTATCTGCTGAGACTGTTTACTGAAGCACGTAACAAAACATACACCTGGAGAGTGGTTTTTCTGTCTTTGTCTTTTTTTCATTGTTTGGACAGTCTGTCCCGAAACACAAACACGTTGTTGTTGAAAACCCACTCTGTCAGTTTGACAGTGAAACCTTCAGGGGGTTTATGTTCCTCTCTGCCTGATAAATAATGATTGACTGCTATGAGGCCATTGCACTGATTAACATAGTATGTATGGTAACTATTTTGTTCCAAACAGCGTTACCAACCAAATTCAACTTGTTCAAAACATCCGTAGTGTCCCGAACATATGAGGGCAATTCTTGAACTTGAGGCTTTAAATACTAATCAGTGAATTGTGATGCCGGTTCCATGAAGGTTCCATTCATGGCCGCAATGGGCCAGCCCGGGGGATTGTCCTTGGGTTCTTTGTGAATTTTGGGTAACATGTAAAAGGATGTTCACATCGAAAGGAATATTGCTCGAAGGAGTTTATCCAACCAAAGTTTTTGGCTCTCTCCAAAAAAGCTGTGAGCTCCATCATGGATGTACTTGTCGTAATGCCACACCACCGTTTTCATTGGAATTACACAAGTTTAGTCTTTCCTCGTGAGCTGGTAAATGTTTTAAAGTCGACAGCACTTTCTTGAGGCAGACAAATAAAGCAGACATGTTTGATTTAAAAAGAGAAAAGCTTTACTCTTCTCAGCCTCCTTAATGTGGGGTTCTAGATGTCATATTGTACAAGTGATAGTAGTTGCTTTGAATTTAAAGGAGAGCTTAGGTATTTTTCAACCAGGGCCCTATTTCCCTGTGTGTTTGAGAGAGAGTGGACAGCTATTTTGGAAGTTGGTCCAGTGCTGAGGGAGGCTGATGCAGCCGGCAGCAAAGAAACTAGCCCCCAAAGCATCTCTCTTAGCCTTCACTTGTTGCGGGCTGCGTAACCCGATCTACTTCTGAAGTCTCATTCTTTGCAGAATCTCACGTTACTTGATGATAACAGACTGAGACTGAGACGGCATCATAGCAGAGCTGGTTATTTCGGAGTACATTTGGGAGTTTTGTCCCATTGATTTCAGTGTTGTGGCTAAATTTGAGTGTGGATGAGACCTTTGATTCTGACAGCTGCTCGTATTTATTTGAGCCGAGTATACGGATGAGGAGCACCTACAAATTGGTGAGCGTACAACCAGACTTCAGAACTAGATTTGGTTACACAGAGCACGGAACAAGTGAGGGCTACGAGAAATGCTTTGCATGCTGGTGTCAAAAAATTACAGTATCGATCTGAACCAGTCAGTGGTGAGAACAAACACCGTTAGTGGACGAACTCCGACGGTGCACATTTGCCCCCAAGAATCCCGTTCCAGCACGTTTCTCGGCTTCCAGCAGCATCGGCCTCCCTCAATACTGGATCAGCTTTCAGAAGAGTCGTCCCCATCAGTCACAAACACACACGACACATAGGGAAACAGGGCCCAGGTTGAAAAATACCAAAGTTCTCCTTAAACTTCCATAAAAAACAGTAAAGGCATCTGAGCACTCCCCCCTCTCTCAGCAGATCCAACCCAGAGCTCTGCCTCTCTTCTGATGGCGACTCAGACAGCGACGACGGCATCTCCGCCTCCCAGGTGGCGCCGCGCCTCCAGGAACGCCTCCGCGCGGTGCGCACTTTTATCCTGTCAGACTCCAAACTGTACACTCAGATCCTCCAGTACCAGCCTCTGGTCCTGTCGCAGCTTCAGCAACGTCTCAAGGCGGCTGGGATCCGCTTGGGTGCTGCCAAGCTGGCGGACTATCTTGACTCCCAGTGTGTTACCTTCACCACGGCCAAGCCGGGCCACATGGCACGCAGCCGCACGCGGGCCAAGAAAACAGGCAAAGGGACAAAGGTGGTGCGAGCAGGAAAACAGATGTCACAACCATAAATTTAAACTTTGAGTGCAAGGAAGGTTGTATTTAAGTATTTTGTTCAAATGTTACTTTTATTGTGAACTCCCACTGTTAAAGTAAAAACTGGTTATTGTTGCTTTGGCCCAAAAACACAAATGGATCCTCAGAATGAAATGATTACAGGACAATGACTTGATATGTAAAATCAGTTTTGCACACTCAGTCATCTCATGTTTGTGACCGTTCAAAAGCTAAAGTCTACCATGTGATGTTTTAACTACGTGTTATGTCAAAGTTGAACAGAAACTGAATTAAATTCAGAAATGATTCATCAAACAGGACGTTTTTGAAAAACATTTTACTTTTTTTTGCTCAATAGATTTCTATTAAAAGATCAGCCATGGCAAACATACAGCTGAGCACACTTGAGAAAGGAGGCAGGTTCTTGAGCAAGAAAAAAAAATCTCAACTTCTATCTGATTCGTCATTCAAGTAGAGAGAGAGGGGCCCTTTGTAGCAGCGCAGCATCACGTCAGCGCTGTGACTTCACTCAGGTTGCTGTTGTTGCATCAGTTTTCTCTACAGCAGCGAGAAGCACAGAGCGTCAAATCAGATTTCAAATTATGTAGGGCCGTGTCGCACCACAGATCCTGGAGACGGACTCGCCTCCTCTCCACCTCTGCGATGCTGTCACCTGTGGAGCATCGACGTGGTGCTTCCTGTCCCGGCTCAAAGCCTCATCCTGTCATGACAGGTTGGCGATGTTGGCAAGGAAGCGCTGAGCCCACCACTCCTCCAGGTCTATGGGCACGAAGTCTGCATGGAAACACCAACAACAGCGGGAGCAGAAAATTAAAGCGTAATCCATGTTCTGTGATTCATTCATGTTGTTATCAATTATTCATTTTGTCTCATGGATACCAGAGATAAATTCAAGAGAACACCCGTGACAATTAAACAGCCGAAACCAGAGGACAGGACAAAGTGTGATCCTTGACTGAGTTGTTGATACAATTGAACTTTAAATATGCCTCAGTATATTCTATGAAGTGGGTTAAATGTTCAGTGGTAAGAAAGGCTGAGCAAAAACAAAATACCGCAACATTTTTGACCAAATATCTCTGTTGATATCGCATCACTATTGCAGGATGACTACTGGTGCTTTCCAAAAATATTAATGACATTTTTGATAAATAGTCAGCAGTAATGTGGATATAATGACCAAGTGATTACAGGCAAGTATTAGAACAGCTGAGAAAAAATTCTGAAAATTCAATCACTTCTGTAATGAACCCTTTAAAACCAGGAAAATAAAACACTTACGCCATATCACCAAGTTAATATGTCAAGAGGGAAAACAGTTAAGGAACATAAAATTTCTTATGTCAAAAGTTTTTCTTTTAAATAAGTAGCATAATAATGCTAACTTTGAACGATAACATGCCCACAATGTATACACTAATATGCTGACTCAGTAGATATAATGTTACTATGTGCGCTAATTCTTTTTTATTTATTTGCTAAACACAAAGTACATGTGAGGCTGATGGGAAGGCCAGCAGTTTCAAAGGACAAGTTAGATTTTGACCAGATGATGGCGCTAAATAAAAGAGGGGTCACAGTCTTATAGTTAATAATTCCGAGGCAGGGTTTCAACATCTGTGTAAGAATTTGTTCACAATTCTTTGAACCTCGGTGTTAAGAAACTCTACAGCAGCGAGAAGCACAGAGCAGCTCCACCAGTTTTTAGCAGAACCGTTAAAATTAAAGATGCATCATCAGCAGAGGGCGTAACACAACGACCTTTGGAATCCGACACACCCACTTTGGTTTTCAATTAAAACCTGCTATTTTTTGGCATCTGTTGGTACCAACTTTTTAGCTTTCAAGCCTTTTTGTATTGCAACGCTCAGAGTGGTTCAAAATTGGGTGAGCAAAAGGAAAGGAATCAGTTTCATGTTGCCGTGGTCTAAGTGACATCCTTAAAACACAGCATGGCTAAAAAGGTGACAGCCAAAAGTGCCGTTTCTGAAAAGAAAAAAAAGCAAACAAAACAAGGCTCACTTGAGCTAAATGCACATCTTTTTCATTAATCCACTGCTCATAAAAACCAAGAGGAAATAAATAAATTTGTTCGTAAATTCCAAAATATATTTGTCACAACCCTTCTGTCAGAAAGCCACAGAGGAAACCAGAGCAGACAGGTGCGTGCAAGTCAAGAGTCGACAACATCAGCTGTCAGGGCTGGTTTATTTGGAACAGCCAGGCTCACACAGACCAAAGAAGAGTTAAAAATTAAAGCAAATTATTACAACAACTACCCTCTCGTAGTAGATAAAGCAGAACCAAAAAGCCTCCGCACTTCCTGCAGAGAGATAAGAGCGGCCAATCAGCTTTCCCGAGGTCTTTTAAGTCACCAGGAACAATAAAAACACGGCGAGATTAGTGGTTCAAAGATCAGAAGGTTACACGCAGGAAAAGTTTTATCTGTTAGGATGTCATTTAATAGAGCGGTGAGATATAAAAGTGGAATTACTCTGCTGTTGTATTCTTTGAAGAATTTGAGCGGGCGAATGAATGAAAATGAAAGCATGTGTAAACGCGGAGTACTCACTCTTCATCGCAGCACTGGGAGTCTTCTCAGTGTACTGAATGGGCCCCCGGCTGCCAGTTGAGTCTCCACCGTCCCCATCCCCCAGCTTCTGCTCCACCTCCTGCCATGCTGCAAGCAAACACACCAGACATATTGGAAAGCCTGTAAAACCCTCACATTCTGCGCAGAAAAGTCCATCTGCACTGGAGCTTTCAGAGGATTTTATTTGCCCGCGATTGTCTTAAACTTCCAACTAGATCTAGCTTGCGTTTGATTCATATGAATCTAAGATTTTAGAGAAGTGCACAGACATCGCCCCCTTCAGGAAAGAAATGTGAAAACACGTCTCTTCTGACAAACTTTGCGCAGATACAAGTCAGTATAGTCAAGATCTGACTCACAGAAGGGACATAAACATGAGAAAAACACATTTTTGAGTGAATGGGCTCTTCTAAACGTCATTTTCTTTGTCTTTTTTCTTCATTTCCGATCTCAGTTACACTCAAACACCTCAGCACCCTTGTGCTGTACTGGTCCTTGGGGGATGTTATATCTTTTGGGTGAAGGTTTTCTAGCTCCACCTCCAGATAAGCCTCAAGGTTTGGGTTCGCTTTGAGCACAAACACGATTCACTCACAGTTTAAGTCTAAACGCAGACGATGGAATTTCTGCCTCCGAAGGTCTCTCAAATAAAACAAAAAACAAAAGTAGTATGTGGTTTGATGAGGTTGTGAAGCATTACACACTGTTAACTAAAATCTCTCACATGACTTGAAGGAAATGTTCACACACAAGATTGCGTTTGGCCTTATTCTTTTATGGGTAATCCCATCCTTTAGTGTGCTACACGGGCTAGATTGTTTGTGCATGTAAAATATTGGGAAAGTAAACAACACAAAAACTCGTCAAAGGAAGTTTCTTTGAGCAAACACTGCGACTGAATCGCCTGAAACTGTTTATAACAATCCAACCTGTATTACCGTAAATTATCTACCTGACTTAACTGAACGCTTCACACATTTGCATACTGCATGCCTGGCAGCTAATTTGGCTTGTTTAGTTTATACAAAGCCTGTTTTGCTTCAGGATCCTCACCAGTATGTGTGTTTTATTTGGCAGTTCCAGTTCAGGCCTGTTAAAGCTGACCAAGCAGAGCAGACTGGTCAGCAGTGAGGCCTGAAGGAGAACTGGGCTAAAATGAAGCATTACAGACAGAGGTGCCGCAGCAGTGGACAGATAGGTAAAAGAATGTGTTTTTTGTATGTTAAAGCATCGAAAAATATTATGGTAGACTGTATGTTACAAAGTGTAAATGTGAAAATAAGTTTAATGTGCCCTCTTTAAAGTTTTATTCATGTTATGTTTAGTCACATTTACTTTCATCCTAAATTTCTGGAGGTATCATCTGTTGTTTTTCAAAAACAAACAAACAAACAAAATAATAAGTTGTTAAAAAAAACCCAAAACTTAGTATATAGTTCCAGCACCAGAGGTCTGTCAATCAAATGATGAAAAGTCATAGTTTGATCAGATAGTCAATTGTTAACACAAGATCCCTCACCGTGCGCTGTGCCAATTGTGTGAAATGGCATATACATTTCCTGTCTCCTAAGTGGGCGGAGTCACATCTCCCATGGAGACAGTTAGGAACCACCCTCTCTCCACTTTGTCTGGAAGTGTTGTAATGTCGTGTGAATGGATTAAAGCAGATGGATTTTACGTTGCATATTTGTTTGGTGTCAGTTTTAATTTTCAATTCATTGTTTCACCTATAAGACCTTTTTTTAAAAAAAAATAGTTTGTTGATGTCCGTTGGGAGGCACCAGTTTCCAAATCTTGCGAGAGTGACTTGCTGAGGCCTCGAACAAAGTTAATTTTCACCTGATTTATGTGTCTGAAAAACGACACTTTTATGTCAGAATGTTCAGAAGAGATGTGTCTTTTGAAAAATGGGTCCAGTGTGTATCTTTGTGACGATGGGGTGAAAGAATTGGTCATAGTCTGTTATCACTTCATTTCTCCCATCAAATTAAAGGCACTCAAGACTGCTTCTAGTCTCCTAAAGGGGCGGGGCCATGGCGAAACCACGTCACAAAGATACAGGAAATCAACGGCCAATGAGAAGTCTCGCTTTCTCCATTAACTGTCTCTGGTTTGATGACATCGTGAAGCAGCATGGGATCATGGGACTTATTTCATTTCATTATTGAACAGCTTCCGTTAGACATGAAAATCTGTGAGTGACTCAGGCAGAAATGTTCACAGACGAGGTAATGCATTAAAGTTTGATTCACGTTACATTTAGTCATGTTTGCTGACTTCCTCACTCTGCATGGTGCTAAGCAGGAAGTTAGCAATAGCAGAGAAAATGAAACGCAGTTACCTTGAATAAAACGACAGATTTCTCTAAATTTGAACATTATTTGAACATACACAACTCAAACCAACATAGACCTTTTTTTACACATTTTAATTCAGAAATGTTACATATTATATGGTTGGATGATGTCAAATATAAAACATGCCAAGTTTTATGTGTGCATGCGAGCAGGTAAAATGTTATTAGTAACTGTTGTCTTTCCAGCTTTCTCATCACAGTGCGCTCGTTAAGCTGCAGTGACACCCGTCAGGTTCTTCTATCTTAACGCAACCCGACGGGCTGTGCCGGAGGTTTTTCTTTTGGAGCGAGCAGTGAAGAAAAGCGAGGCCCTTTCCCCCAGCTGAACTCCACGGTCACAAAAGGATGCCACAGGGCAGTCTTTAGTGGCAGCCAGCCAGGAGTAACACAGATAAGACAGTTCACGCAGGTTCAGCTTTACGAGTCATTCATTTCCACCGGGGCATGAAGTACTGGCCAGAAGCAGTAAGGCATCGTGGGTAAACTTCAAGACAGGGTGACGGTGCTTAATCATTGT
>JAQFJB010000019.1:15885300-15895330 GCA_029874875.1 Naso minor
AAACTGATATGTCAGACAGGCAATACTAAAATTACTGTAAGACAAAATTACAGCACAGTTACATATACAGAGATGAAGCTGGAAAACATCATAATCACACTCTGATTCACCTGGAAAGAAACACACACATATGAGAAGCCTTCCTCTCACACACACACACACACGCACACACGGAGCTATATTAAAAATGGGTCTTTCCGATGGCTGACACACTGATTTGTGTTACAGACTGTTTTCATTTTGAGAATGGGTGTTTCCCTGATAAATAGCAGCTGTCTCTTCAGTGACTCATCAGTCCTGACAGCAGCCAGAGGAGGAGTTTGCTTTGTGTGCGTTTGTGTCTGTGTGCTGTTTTTGGTTTGTGTTTTACAGCCATATTTGATATGATTTGTTGACCTCTGTTTGTATTTGTATCTCAGAGTTGTGGTGGTGTTGCAGCGGTCGTAAATCTTAACTTTAATGGCTGTCTGCTGTATGCTGTAGTTTTGTGGTTGAGTTTTTTGTTTTGGGCCACCTGATGTGTCTGCAATCATTAGACGCATCCCAGTGAGATGCAGACCGGGTGTTTGTGACCACATCTTTACCGCATATACTATAACATGTGCACATGTAAAAAATTATGTATGATGAGAAGCTGCAGCTGCTTGTTTTGCTCACAAACGTACTCATGCACATCTCTAGTCAAAAACAAAAAGCACAAGCATGTTTATTACTAGGCCCGGATTGGTATAGTGGTTTCCTGATATTATCGGCTGATTTTGGCGTATCGCAGATATCAGTGTCTGGGGAAAATGTTCTCTGATATACACTGATAATAAAACCGCTTTTAAGGCCGGAAAAAAAGTGTGATTTAAAAGAGTATAATAATTTTTTTTGTCTAGCAGAGGGCAGTCTGTTACTTAATAATCAGTAAGTGAAGTGTTTACTGTTCAGTAGGGGTATGATGTAATGTCGTGACACAAGATCTCGCGATGTTAAACATCACAATATTTCTTGTAGAGGTGAAAAGCCTACCTGTGATTTTAGGTAAAACTTATACAAGCACCGATCTGCATTATCATCTTTTTCAGTGCTTTACTTGAACAGACGGAGGCGATTTTAGTTCAGGTGAAGAGATTAGGTTAAACCGTAGGTCTGCCTCGTGCAGCTCATTTGCAGCAGCTAGTTTACATTCTGTTTTGCGCATCTCTCCCCCCCTCTGTCATACACACACAGTAAAGAACACACACGGACACTCGCCGAGGTAACAGCCATAAATTCCAGAAAATGTCACGTGACAGTATCCTAATCCTCCTACGCATTTATTTCATGAAGCACTGACACAATTAACAGAGTGATGACGTACAGGTATTAGCCCACTTATTAAGTTGACTCAGCTTTTGGCGTTCACGTTAAGAGTCCCCTCTACTAACATGATGAAATAAGATACTCCTTTATTAGTCCCACAACGGAGAAATTATACCAGCAGCAGCAAAGTGGATGGCAGAAAAGAAGCCATGCACTAGAAAGGAAAGATCAATAAATAATATGTTAACAGAATGAGCAGCGGCAGCAATTTTTTAAAAATAACATAGGCTAGTCACCTCCACCTACAAGCAATCTACTCATTTAAAAAATAATACACGTAGAAAAACTTTTCTTTTTTTTTAAAATTTTTGTATTAGTTTTTATTTAAATGCTCATTAGAGCATTTAAATATTATCATTAGTATTGAGAAGCTCACGTACAATTCATGCACATTACAAAATATAACTGAATCGTTGCAAATTTTCTTTCAATATAATATTTTTCCCGTCGTAAAAATTGTGTCAAAATATTGTCTTGTCTCAGTACTGTGCGCCCAATATTGTGTATCAACTTGAGAGATAAGTGCATCTTCACGACCCTACTGTTCAGTGCACTGATGTTTAGAATTAAGTTTGTTTAAATGTAAAATATCTTGCTCCCTGATATTAGTGTTGGCATCTGCCCCCAAAATCCCATATTGGTCGGACCTTATACAACCATATAGAGCGAACACACACAAATTCACTTTCAGCTCTGGTGGCCAGCGGGGCTTTTGTAGTGCTGAGAGGCCACAAACGACAGCTTTGTGCTCTGGGAGGCTGGGAAAGTTGGACACACATTCACACACACACACACACACACACACACCATACACATGCAGTTTGGCAGTGTCAAAGCCTGTGCACAGTTGTGCTCGGCTCAATAGGCTGATTCATTAGAGCCTCCGCATGACACTAGAGGAGAAAATGGACTTACAGTAAAGGGAGGACGAGGAGATGGGAGTGTTTTGAAGTCTGATGAGACCTAACAGTGATCAGGTCAGCCTTAAAGGAAAAATACACTCCAGAATACTTGTTTTTTGTGTTGTGCCTTGGATTGTTAGGTTAGTCTTAGCAGCACGAAGTAGTTGTATTGTAGGTACAATGAGATGATCTCCTTACATAGCCTTACCTAACTATGTTTTGATAGCAGTTTAACTTGTGATGTGGGACATCGACTGAGAGTCTCTCCAGATGTAGAATTTAACGACTAGCCTCATTATAGCTGTCATAAAGTGCATCATAAAAAAAGCATCATTCTGCTTTATTTTACTTGCTGGACATCCAGAGAAACCTCAAAAACTAGAGGGTACTGACAGTCACCGTTAAACATCATTATGCACAAAGGAGCCACACTATGATTCAGCAGTATTTACACCCTTCAGTCATTCTGCCACAATAAATAAGGACACTCAAAATGTCTAAAACCCTTTTCTGAAGCCAATCTCAAAGTAATTTAATTTTGCTCTGCGGGAGAGATTTTTGTCTTTTTAAAGGGGGTTTTATCTGATATGATTATTACTGAATCTGGGAAGCGAAAGTGGAAATGTGCTGATGAGCGGAGTGAGTGTTCTAAGTAACGATGCTTGGCAGAAAGCTGTGTTTGTCTGGCTCCTTCCCTCTCTGTCTCCGCTGGTGCCGGGCAGACTTCGAGCCCGGGCGTCATGTTGACGAGGTGCTCTCACAGCCCAAACCCCCCCTCACATGTGTGAGATTTACTTCATGTCTTAACAGCCCCCTCCGGACGGCACTGGGAGATTTGGTTGAATTTTCCTAATTTAACGATCTGTTCTGCTAAACTTGACGTTATTATGGAGCTACCAACATGAGCATAAAGAAAAGTAGAAGGTGTTGAGCTGATCTAAGGTCCATTTTAACAACGTGTCTTCAGTGTTAGCCAAAGAATTGGATTATTTGATTTACACTGAAGACGAATTAACCTTGCAAACATGTTCCATCACATGGTGAAGTTTAAATCCCTGTCACAGTGTGCTTTTTTACTGTAATGAGCACCTCCTGACCTTGTGCTAGACATGAACTCATTAGCCGAAACACCGTGTTTACCTCTGTCACACAGCGTTACAGTCAACATGGGGCATTAAAGAGAAACCCACTCCCCAATGCAAACAGACCATGAGTCCTCAGCCCCCACGCTGTGAGGGGAGGTCGCCTCAGGACTCGCCTCGACCGAATTCTTTGAATAAATAGGCAGAAATAAATGTGGATGATCAACAAAGCTGAGCGCCTGGGGCCACTTTGTCAGGTTTGGTTATGATAAAATATAACATACATCCATAATTTTTTAATTAAATGTCAGATTTTGTCAACATCTGGATCTATGAAATATGAAACCTTTTGACTGCTGAGGGAATTTAATCAATGGTACATAAATTAAACATACAGTGTGTACACTTTTATAAAATGTGGCTCATGCTCCTTTACAGAAAGCACAGTCAGTCACTGTGATAGAGGCTCTTTTGCTCAGGTTCACAGCTGCTGGACGCTGGCCCATTTGGCCCCTGCAAGCTGCTGCAGGTGAATCCAGCCCTTCCTCTGGGTTTTTCGGGGGATTTGAGCTTGCGTCAGCAGTTACGTTGCTTCGCTGTCCTCTCGTGTATGCAGAGAGTAAAAAAGGGTTATTCACGCTGCGTGCACAGAGTGGGGATCTTGGCAGGGGCATTATGTTTTATTCGTCAGATTTTTGGGCATATTGTGTTTTCTTCTAGAAGAAAATCTTCTGACAAAACAACAGCTATTGTGTTTCTGGTTTGTTCCTGGTGATGCTGCAGTTCTGTTGGTATCGCTTTTTTCACTGTTCCTTGCTGTGTTCTCTGCTGTTTAAAAACTATGTATTTGTCATGTGTAACAGTGGAAAGACTAAGAAAACAAAACAATATTTAGGGCACGCTCACACTTGGCCCAGTTGGCCCGTACCATGCCGAAAACACGAATGTCCCTCCTCCCCTCTCCCCAGCTGGCCTGTACTGACATTGCTCCAGTCTGACCTTGCCTGAGCACATTTGAGCTTCCTGATCTATGGAGTGCAACCCGTATTTTTACCTGCATTTATTTATATCTTGTAATAACATTTTTAAGTTGATCTCCGGTATCCGCAATATGAAAGACAGTCTCAGATTTTTTTCCACTGCTCTTTATCCGGTCTTTGTGTGCTGTCGTCTGCCTGAATTTAAGGTGAATCCCTCACAAACAGTCACAGTGATGCTGGCGCTCTGTGCCTGTGCTCGTGCATGTGCATCCGTATCGTGATGCACAGGCACTTCTTCCAGCCGTGCCAGGGCCGACAAAGTGAGCCGTGCTTGAGCGTGGAACGTAGTGCTCAAACTAGTAAAGAAAACCTGGACTTCGGTGGTCAGACCTGCTTAGGCACGGTACAGATTGTCCAATGAGTGCACCCTAAAAGTGGGTTTGGGGAGGATAAAGTGTGAGCAGGTTGTATGAGGGTCATATAGTAATCATAACACATACTTGTGAACACATAGTTGTTGAGTTTTTTACTGTTGGGTTTCAATTCAATTCAATTTTATTTATTGGGGACCATGTACAATTTTAAACATAAATGTTTCCATTTGATGCATCGTACCAGATTGTTGGCACAGGCTAATTTACATCTGCAGTCCCTGGCAGGGTACAATAAAAACAAGACTGACAAGAGTTGAACAATATTATGTCAGGATCAGCTCATATAAGAAAATTGACTTACAAGCACTTCACAACTTGAGAACATTTATAATGTTTGATCTCGGCATGCACAGTTGTATGTACCCAGTAGGGCACAACTACTCCAAAGTCGTGATTAACTACATCCAAAAAAGTTGAGTAGTCGATTAACTTTGGAAGATATATAATATATTTTTCACCTGATTGCAATGATTAATTCTACTTAAAACAGCCTAAAATACGAGCAGTAAAGGGATAACTTATGAAGGCAGAACCAACCTGGTGGTGGTTAAAATAGAGACCCTGATCATAAGTAAAGCCTGAAAGGTCCTCAGCCGTCAACTACAAATCATTTCTAACAAAAATGAGGGTGCTGCAGGATGCTGTTGCACATCATATTCTACAGACTTAAGAAAACATCTTTGTTTGGTACAGATCCTTGCAAAAATCACATCGTAATCATTTAAATATCTGTTTGGATGAAAATGAGAATAGTGGTGTAAAAACAATCATTTCCTCTCATATTGAAAACTATATCACAATTGCAATATCACTCCAAATAATCACAGGTAAATATTTTTTCAAAAAGAGAATTACCAACCAAAGCAGATTTAAAACTACATATTGACTTGAGAGCTTATCTTGTTCTACTTTTACTGTATAAATAAACCACCTGTGAGTGCTTATTAACAGTCTGCATACATCAATCATCTTCTGCACACTGCACTGCGGCAGCTTCCTTCTTCCTCTCCTTAAGAGTTCTGTAGAAAGTTGCTACTAGCAGTCCTTCTCATAAATAAACAAGTGGTGCATCCCTTTTTAACCCACGGAGACCGCCAGGCCACTGCACATTTCACTTCAGTGTGCTAATGTTGCAAGCAGGCATGCAGCTCCAAGGGTGAGGTTTATTCTGGGACAGGTATGCACAGTCTGAGAGGAGAGGAGGAAGAACGTGGGGGCGGGTGTGGTGCTGGTACTTGTGTTTAATTGGCTGTTTAATGAATGTATGTGTTTTTTTGTTATATAAAGTATCTCACAGTCATAAGTAAAGTGTAAAAGGTCGAAAGACGATGCAAGACTATGCAGCTTTGAGATTTTCCTGCAAACACAAGCCCTCAGCCGTCAACTACAAATTATTCCTAACAAAAATGAGGGTGCCGTTTATTCCAACGCAGCTTTAACCCGCCACAACAAAATAGTTTCCAGTGTGGGAGATTCACTGTTTTCATCCAAGAGATAGATCTTCTCGTCCTAAAACCAAACTCACCACGCAGACAGGCAGAGTAAGCAGGGAATCCCTGCCACTTACAGACTGACAGCTGGATATGCAGTAGCTTGGCTGGAGTGTGTCTCCTCATAATCCCCCCCACCTCTGCTTTAATAATTGATTCTGAATTGATTTAGGCTCAGCTGGCTCATGTGGTTCCTCTGCCGGCTTTGGACAGTAGTGTATATTTTTACTCACTATAATTACTGTTTGCCTTGTTTCTGTGCTAGTCAGCAATAAAGCTGAGCATTTACGCTTCAAATGGAAGCAGTCTTCAAGAAAACAGCAGTTAAAAAGTCATTTGGGGATTTGTTTGTTGCCCTGACTGACCATAAATTACACACACCGACAATTTACCTTTACATGAAGGAAGTTAAATGCCCTCTGATGCCCGTTATAATTCTTCTGACCAAAATTCTGAGAAGTCTTCAGGCTGCTTGCCAAATGATTTTCCTCACTATCCATTTTCTGAAAAAAAATCAGTTTAAAGCGCTAATTAAACGATGTCCATCAAAGCCTCTAATGTGCATAGCGGCCTCTGTGGTTGTGAGCACATTAATGCAGAAAAGTTAGTGAGGGGTGATGGAGAGAAGAGATGTGACATTGCCTCCACAGTTGAACTTTGCATGGAAAGCTACAGTCGAGCTACAGTTATAGCTTCATCAGGCCATTTAATTGGATTAATGTCCTTGTCACAGTATACAAACAACAGAGGGAGTATTGACTTGTTGTCTGACTCCGCCACAGTAGGGGGCGATATGGCTGGCCCATTCAGCTATTCAGCTAGTTGCTATCGGACCATCTTATGGTTAGCTAAACAAGCTACAAACAAGTTAGCAAGCGGCTAGTGGAATCCATGTCAAACAGTGAAAACATGGACAACTTTACAGACTGCACACTTCATATCTACGCTTTACTTTTGCTACAAATTCAATGCGCTCTTCCCCTTGTGCTTGTTCTTGTTTTCTTACTTGCTTTCTTCTACAAATTTATGCTGTTCAATATCCGTGTCATAGACTGCCGCAGGACTACCAATCACGCAAAGATTGCTTAGGTCAGTGTGGGTCTGGTTGAGGCGTATACATGCAGTAATTTGACTCCCAATCACATTATCTGGGTGTGTTAGCTCAACTTTGAGAAATTCAATTTAGAACAATTTCAGTCGGACTAATATGTTTACATGCATTTTAAAAGTCCGGTTTTAGCTAGACTAACACAATAAATTGATTTTCTCTATCGTAAACGTACCGAGTGTGAAGTGACTGTGTCTGAGTCTTTCACAGGCTAATTTGATGTCACTCCCTCGGCCTCTTTCATTTCACCACAGTTAACGAATTCTCCATTTGTGACCAACACTAAAACAAATTAAAAGTCTGTTTTCTGTGAACACTGCTTGGAATATTTTTAGCTAATATAGTCCCCACAGTGTCGACTAACAAGAGATTAACTTCATCTGTATTTTAAATTTTAAATTTCCTTTAAGGAAAATTGGAACATTCAAGAAAAATACTTTTATTTACTCGCAGAGAATGAGATGACAAGATTAATGCAAATCTCATTTCTAGACACCAGAAATCAACGCTCAGCTAGCTTAGCATAAGGACTAAAAACTGCTAGTCCACCTCTTTTCAATTATATAAAAAAATCCACATACTACCACTGAAGATTATGGAATTTCAAATAATTGTGACAAAGATATGTCATGGAGGCGGGATATCTTACATTTTTATGAACTTTATTCCAAATATTGTTGCACTGAACAGTAAACACTTAGTAGTTATTAAATAACGGACCACTAAAAACTACTAGTCTGGCCTAAAAAACAGTTTAAATATTGTTGTATATTGCTGACAACATCAACAACATAATGGCAAAACTGATATATCAGTCAGGCCCCATTAATCTGTACAAAAACGTAAGTGTAAAACCTAAAATTTATGTTGTATTGCTTGCCAAACAATTTCTACAGGTTAGCTGATTCCCCCTTCACCCTAAGCTAAGCTAACCACCTCCTTAGTCTCTTCATATTTAGCATACATGCATGAAAGTGGTATCGGTCTTCACATTCTCCTTTGGAGAAGTAATGAGTAAGCACATTTTTCTAAATGCTGAACTACTCTTTTAAAGATGAGGTTTGGCTGGCCTCTAAAACTTAATCTTCACAAGCATCTTGATGCATCAAATTCCCTTTTTTTAAACTAAATACCAGCACCTCCTTTCTTTCTGTGTTTTGGTCAAATTCCCCCCTGAACTCCTTTGTGAGGAGGGGGATTCCTCACATGAGGAGGTTGTTAAGCTGCTATCAGGCAAAGTTCTGCATGTCTTTTGGAGGAGTAATGGGGAGGGAGGGACTCTTTAATGGAGGGAAAAGTAGGGGAAGGTTCTCTTGTCAAACCTGGCTGAAAGAAACTGAGGCATTTTTGTGTGCCTCGCCAAGGACTCTGAGAAATTTAGCGACAATATAGGAGAGAGGTGGAGAGGATAAATTTAAATGAAAAGTTCCATCTCAAAAGAAAAAAGAGAGGCTAGAAAGAAAGGTTCAGAGAAGCTAAGAGGAAAAGGAAGGAGGGAAAGAATAGAGATAGGGATAAAATAAACAAGTGCTTTGATTTCTGAAGACTTTTACTTGTTATTTCACTCTAAATATACAATTTGCCCTCCAGTCTAAGCAGTTGAATAAAACATTTGAAAAAGAGAAAAAAAATCTTTGAAGGTGTTTTAAACAAAAGATCACTGAGGCACCCTGAGGGGAAGGACCCTGTCATCTCACTCCTGTGTTTGTGTGTGTGAATTTAAATCAGGTTTGACCCTCCCCCTTCCCCTCTTCAACCCACCACCATCAGCCCCCTGCTCGCTGGCTATTCCACTGCAGCCTGTGCAGCAGATAAGTTGTGTTTTCTATCAGCATTGCTGTCTGTGCAGCACCAGATACAGCAGGAAGGAGAAAGGGGAGAAACTGTAGGAGGAGCACTGAGGGACGAGGGCAGCAGGCTCAACAGATTCACACTGCATTCAGCTACAATGGGAGAGGCGTGTTAGAGCGAGAGCGAGGAGCAGAGGCAGAGGACTCACTGCAGTGCAGGTGGATCACAACTGTCTGAAGAGGAAGGTTCAGGAGCAGCGTTTCACTCTAACAGGCCATCCTGCAGGTTTGTAGTGCAGTTTCTGTTCAACGGTAGTGGAGCATTGCAGTGCTTGTGCCTTTGTGTGTGTGTGTGATCTGTGTTGGATGTAATAGATTGGATATAATAGATGCTGTGTTCTCCACCATCAGGGCTTTTATGTCCCTGATGTCTACTCTTGTTGCCTCTGTAATTGTGTCACTTCCCAGAGCTGACAGCAGCAAAATAAAAGATCACAAATTTGTGATAAATTCCTTCATGTTTCAGCTCGAGGGCATGCATTTTTATGTTTGTTAGTGTCTCCTGCACAGAAGTTGAGGCAACATGAAAAACTTCTAAGATGTGAGGAGAATAAAAGACTTTCTGCTGTGGTTGCTTCATGCTAAATGAAATAGCAGAGGCCCCGTTCCCTCCTTTTTCGATGAGTTCTTTTACTGTGGAGAAGAATAGAGCGCAGAGCTGTGAATGGGCCTGAGATGGCTTTCTGTGTGCACAAGAGAGGTGCCGCCCTCTCAAGTGTCAGCATGCTCAGGGGGGTGGTAGCGGGGGGGGGGGATTCATGTGCTTGGGGTTAAGAGAGGAGCTCGGCCTGCATGCATTGATAAGAGAGGGATCGGAAGAGCGTCGGGTAGGGACAG
>JAQFJB010000019.1:16269484-16279869 GCA_029874875.1 Naso minor
GGCAAACCTCATTACCTTGCACAGATCCTGTATGACTTGTGCTTCAGGTAAAAAAGTAAATGGCAACCATCACAGAGCACCAAGGCTGTTTGGATCTCCAAACTGTGTCCCAACAACAATGCTTTGTCGCTTGTGATCATATGAATTTGCTGCTATCTTTAGTTCCTATTTAAGACAATCACAAACATCCGAAGAGAGGAAGATAAAAATATCCTAATGCGCCTCCTTCAATTGTCTACATGTCAGAGAAGGCGCAGTGGCAGCTGTCGTGACAACGTTTGGAGATCCTTCACCGTGAACATGGCAGGAAAGCACCCAGCCTGTCCAGTGTTGCAGTGCAGCTCTATGCCAGCAGGGGGCAGGAGCAGGCCAGGTGCTGCATGGATTGGAAGGATAAGGTGCACCAGAGAGAAAAGCAAGGGGTGCAGCTAGGCATGAAGTATGCGTGAATGCTGAGGCAGAAATTTATTACTGAAATATAACTTTAGGGGCATTACTACCACCTACAGCTCTCCATTTGTATAATGTAACGTAAGGCCTTCATTCAGTTTGTAGGAGGCAACGATGGACAACAGCAGGATCCAGAACACATATTTTTGAATACTTCAAAACAAACAGAGAACCAAAAAGGTAATACATGCCATCAATATATCTTCATGAGAAATATATAGAATGGCTAACGGTGTCTGACACTGGCATGCACATAGAAGCAAGCAAAGCCAGGGGAGAGGACAGGAGCTGTGTAGGAGAGGTTGAAAATGTTCCTGTAGGTAGACATGACTGAAATGAAATGAATTTCACATAGACACCCTCATGGGAAACAAGCTGCAGTGAAGTCCAAAGGACAGACACACTTAAGCCCACTAAACGTGCAGTGATGCACAACAACAACAACAGACAGATATGATGTTGACATGGTGCATCGTTTCACTATCTCAGATGAGGCTGAAGTGTCTCGACACTATCAGCTTTACTTAAATCACAACTGTAGCAGATCTTACCCTGAAAATCCACCTAAGTCTAAACCAATCAGGTCTGATTTATCGAGCTGAGCAACCTGCAAGTGAGTAGCTGTGTTTTTGTGAAGAAATATATACAAAAAGGCAGGTACAGTGGTGCATGAAGACATCAGTGTTTACAAGCAACGTCCAGAATGTTATAGATATAAAAGAGAAGGGCATGTTTTAGCAAATATAGGGGGCCAGAAGAAGCCGGACTATCATGCATCTCTTAATGACCTGCAGATGTCTGAACATGCTGGCAAACCTTACATCTATTAAGAAAGTTAACATCAGCAGTTCTATTCAGATGTGACGCCAAGACAACTGAAGAAGGTGTGTCGTGTGTTTGAAACAAACAGCCATTTGCAGAGAATGACATGTCCTACTGGCCGTTGTTCAATAAAAAATGAGGCCGTGATTGGATCAATCCTAAGACGTATGTGGACTTAGTCTTTCCTTCCAAACCATGGGCTACCAGTGTCCACCTGGTCTAGGTGGGGTTAGTTACGAGTAAGAGTTTGGGAGGGAGAGGACGAGAAAGAGGAGGAGGGTAACCAAGTGGTTGATTGTCCACTTAGGGATGTGGGAGGAGGTTTTGGTGAGCGGGCGTTTAAAATCTGACCTGGGACATTGTTAACATAGCAACCATCCACAAGCAAGTGGCCATCCTTGGGGTCGCACAGGGGAGGTAAATAGGGAGTGTAGGAGGCGCTGGCTCTAACATAGCGCCAGACACAACCTGTCGGGAAATGGAGATGGAGAAGGAGGAACACATCAAATATGGGCCGGACTCCACGTCACAGATGGGGGAGAGAGAGAGAGAGAGAGAGATAGAGAGAGAGAGAGAGAGAGAGAGAGAGAGAGAGAGAGAGAGACAGAGAGAGAGAGAATGCGGTAGAAGAGAGGAATGAGGAGAGAGAGAGAAAGGTATGACCGCAACAAAGAGAAGAAGAACGCAGGAAGCTGCCAGGAGCAAGACAGAGAGGAGAGGTAATACAATGTCAATCAAATTATTAACTCACGCCTTTGGTTTCTTACTAATTGCTGTATAGTCTAATACAACCTCTGAGTCCAATTAAGTTGAGATGCTGTGTAAAGCTTACAGAATGCAATCCTTTGCAAATGAACTGCTTATCAGACAGCAGTTTTATGAAGTTTTCTGAGCCCACACAATCCTTTATCCAATCATGTGTTCACCTCGTCCAGTCCTCGCTTGTGAACAACTGAAGCTGTCAAGGACGCTCACTTCATACCCAATCATGACACTGTCACCTTTAAAATGAACCTGTTTACTTGCTGATTGTTGCAAGAAGGTGTTTTTGTAGTGTTCCACAACAGCCTTTTCTTTGCTCCTGTCTTGTTCAAAACATGTCACTGCATCAAATTCAGAAAAACAAATATTTGTATAATATTTGTTTTACACAGCGTCCAAACTTTTTTGGATTCATGGTTATAGGAGGCTATCTCTAATTAAGAGCATAATTTAGGAAATCTCTAGCACCACTTGAGTTAACCTCTACGAAGGCTAATTGATGGAGTATAATAAAATTTGTTCAAAGTTATGAGAGGAAACCAAAATATAAACCCAAGAAATGTTCTGCTACAAACACAACAATTAAGGCTACGTGTCACTCAACCCTGTATGTGACAACAAATGTCATGTGCATGATACCAGATGTATGTAAATTAGCTTTACAACCTTAAACCAGTGATGCAAGGTTTGTTTGATGTGTTCACTGAGCATATTGATAAAACAGTATTAGCGTTGTTAGATGTCTAGTACAACAAGCAATTGGGCCAAGGACAAGCAGAGACAGAGAGAGAGAGAGAGAGAGAGAGAGAGAGAGTAAGAATGAAAAAAGGAGACAGTGAGAAAGACAAAGAGCCCACAAATGCTGTGGGGCGATAGGCTAAGTGCTCGAACTGTTGAAAGAAACTTCAAGGGAAAGTGGGAAAAGGTCTCACAGGACAGACTGACAGCTTGTGTTTAGTGTTTTGATCTCGGAAAATCTACCAAGACTAACCTTTTTTTTTCTCAATGGCTCAAGCCAAAGTGACACAATCAGAATCATAGCACCACCCTGTGATTTTTATCTAAAGCACACCAGAAAAAAACTACAGAAAGCACAGAATGGGGGTGAAGGAGTGAGAGAAGCAACATGGGATGCCATTAAGGAGCAAGGGGAGGAAGGCAAAGGGGAAGTGTTCTGGATCCTACATGTTGACATGGATGTGGGAGAGGAAGCAGCGGCTACACGGGTTACCTGGTCTACTGCGTAACCTACAAATAGGAAGTTCTGTGATACATCTCTACACGCAGAAAGACTGACATAAGGGAGACACATATACACTGTATACAGGAAGTACATGGGGCATAATCTAGGAGCTGAAGACAAATGTTATGGACAAGAAAATGATGAAAAAGCTACAGATTTATCAATAAAGTGTACAAAAAGGAAGATGAAGAGGAGTTTAGAAAAGAGACAGAAGAAAAAAGATTTAGAAACAGTCAGAAAGATCTTAAAGATTTGGAAATATGAAGTAAGAGAGAAATAAAGAAAGAGACCAGTACAGCAATGAGGATGAGAGGCAGATGAGGGGAAAAGTATGACAGCGAGAGGAAAAGGCTTTGCTCCAGCAGTTAGTTCACACACATGCCAAGGTGCAAACATTCAGTTTCCCTGCAGGACTCTGGCCTGCAAACCCCTCAAATCCAGCCATTAGCTTGCATTATAATCAAAACATTGGCTTTACAATGAAACCAGCAATGCCTTAATTTGATCAAGAACAACCAGCATTACAGTGATTATTCTAAAAAGTTACACGGCAAAGAAAATGGCTGAACAACAGACTGGATTTGTGGAGTTTGTTTGGGGTACTTTAAGGCTGAATCTACTCTTGCTAGTGTTAGTGATGGTCCCTTTTTATGCAAATCAAACAGAATACACATGCCTTTATATCAGCTACAACAGACACAAGCATAAAAACATCTATAGAATGTTTTATTGCAATGTTTTTAGTGAAATCTCCGAAGCCTTCAGCTTTCGGGCTTACTCCAAACCAGATTGAAACTGTCATTTCTGTGAAGGCATAACAGTGGGTTTGCAACTAAAATGAAGCAATGCATTTGATGAATACCTACACTTTTTCACAAAGTTCTCTGAGCCTCATGTTTTGGAATCCATCACATGTTACTAGCTCTAACATGCTCACTTCTCATTGTGAGGAGCTTGTCAACTTCCAGTGAGAGTTGCAAGGTCCAGCGGATGCAGACAATCATTAAACGGACACCTTTAGAGTCATAGTAACTATACTGGACATTATCAACAGTAGTTTGAGATCACATCAAGCTCAATTTAGTTTGGAGTACACCCACCTTAAATTATTTAACCAAGGGCATGCAGTCCAGTTACTCTTGATGATGCATAAGCCAGTTAAATATTTATTAATCCAAGTTGTTCCTACTATGACAATATTTATTGACTTGTTTTTTTAAAAATGCTATGGTGGCTCAAGTTACTTCCAAGTGAGTGAAACATGTCCATATCAAGTTAAGTACTAACAGCTTTAGTTGCTGTGCAATTTTTTGTTCTGACGCTGTTTAATTATATGTAAACCATGACTTTATAATAGGGCCAATTTCACACATTAGTCTCCTGTCATTTAGAGCAGCATTACTGATTGAGTTGTGTTAAATGTTGCAAAAAGACGTGAGCAATTACTCATGCACTTCACTGGGTATGTCTGCTAGGGGTGAATGACAGGTTCTTTGTAAAAGGAGGTGAGTTATGCAGCTTTTGTTACTCGCACACGCAGGTTAGATCTTCGAGTGGTCATGCAGAAAGTTGGAACTTGAAGAGATAGTTTGCGTTTTTGGACATAAAGGTGTATGAAATAGTTGTCAGTAGTGTAGTGGATGTTTTAATGCTGCAGCCGGCCAGAGCTACCTACTCTACACATTCAGGACCAGCCAGAATTCAGAACCACAGGACTCTGAAGGCAGGTCAACAGCTTCACATCCACTACACTACTGACAACTATTTCATACACTTTTATGTGCAAAAATGCGAACTATCCTTTTAATAACTTCTATGATATTTCTGTCTTAGGTAATTAATAATTACAAGTTTGAGAAAATTGACAACATCGGCCTTCGGGCAGTCATCTCTCTCTGCCATGTTTGAATTCAGCAGCTCACTTCTTCGCCATGCTGTCAGAAGGAGCGTCCTCCCCTGGTGTTGCATGTACGTCATGAAGACCTTCTTAGGTGACTTCCTGTGACAGAGGAAGCAGATGACTGCACAAATGCCGATGTTTCCAGTTTTTTTTAGAGCGCGCTGGCTTGCAAACTTCAGTTAACCAAAACAGGAATACCACAAGTAATATTAACTTCATACTTTCTGTATAATAGCTCAAAGAACTGAACTGCATGAGCATGTAACAAGAGCTGTACAACAGGCCTTGTCATACACATGTGCAGGCCTGGTTTGGCTTGATTTAATCCAGTGCATCAGGTCAGCATGACCTCTTAATTCATGCACTTGTATTTTGGGCCAAAAACTTATCAATCACCCTTAGTTTGTATGTGTGCGTGTCTGTTTGCATTTATGTCTACCAATCTACAGCTATCACATAATGTACGGTATGAGAAAGTACTGTAAACGTACTGTTTTGAGATTGTCTAAAGCTGTCAAAAACACTGAACAAATCGTAATTGTAATATGATAGAGATAGGCGTCGGCTCCTGCCGTCAGCTCAGCAGTAACTTACCATCCTGGTGAACACGCATGGCTGAAGCTGTGATGTCAGTGGTGACGTTAAAGTACGGCAGCCACAGGTCCTGGAGACACACAGAGTACTTCAGTGTTGAAAAGCTTTTTATTTCTACAGTAACTGATTCAAAAACATCACGCTTTTGTGGTCTTCTAACTGCGGTGGAAAATAAACATTTTCTGAATTTAAAAAATGACCCCTAACACAACCTCTCACCTCAGCTTGCTTGTCCTGGAACACTTTATAGATGCTGGTGTTAAAGGCAGAACCAGAGAACATGGAGGTGATAGGATATGTCAGATCCAGAACTGTTTTAAATACTGAGTTCATCGCCTGTTCAGCAACAAAATACAAAAAAATCAGACATAAGGCTGTTATATTTCTCATCACTTACTCTGCATTCCCCTTTAAATACATTTAAAGATGTTCATTTGAAAGCTGCCAGATAAAATAAATTATTTTGTTTTAAGAGGAAAATTAAATATGTCATCTAAGACAAACAAGACAGAGAGAAACGACATATAAATATAAATGGATGTGTTCACCTTTGACCACTCTCTGGCTCTCTGTTTGGTTCTGACGGCACTCCTCTCCTCAGCGTACAGTGCACCAATGAATGAGCCGATTGAGGTCCCGCCCACTATGTCAATAGGAATCCCTGCTTCCTCCATAGCTTTGATCACCCCAACATGAGAGCAGCCTCTGCATGGGGAAAAAGTTAGCTAACGTTCAGGAACACTCTCACCAAAATGTTGTCTTAGAAAAAAAAAGAAGAAGAAAAAAAAGAAAGCACAAACCGTTGAAGTTTCGAAAATAGAGGAAATAGGTACGTTTTTAAGTAACTGAGGTGTCTTTTGACATTAAGAAAGGAAGCTGAAGGCTGCCAACAAATAACGCAATATTCTGCATTACTTATATTAACTGTAACGTAAGACACAAACTGCATTCTACATGTCTGTACTGACAGTTGTGGCTCAGTCTGCTTACCTGGCTCCGCCTCCTCCCAGCACCAGGGCGATGCTGTTTCCAGTCAGGACTCGGGCCAGCCGAGAGAAGTCACTGTGCCTGTCTGCTGTTTTCTCAAACACCTTCTCATAAACATCCCTCTGCACAAAAAAGAAAAACAAGTAAAAAAAACATAAAATAAATAAGTACGTCAACTTTCTCATTACCATTCTCAACTCAAGATGAATGTTCTTTGTGCATTTTTACAGTTGAAGCTCCATTCATTGACCAGATCATCATTTCATGAGTTCATAGGTTATATTAATAAAGGAATGCCCTTTCCATTTCATTGCCCACCACTTCACCTAATGTTTTTTTACATTTTAAATCCATCTAGAAATGAAAACAAACTTTGCTTCATACCAGTTTGCTGGGGCTGCGCCTGGAGAAAACCCTGCGGGGACACTTGAGGTGCAGATGCCCAGAGCACCAGCTACGCATGTTGAGCCATTCAACCGTTCTGGAGGGGCCAGGCCCGTCCTCTTTGTGCAGGAGGACCAGCTGCTTCAGAGCCCGAACTGCCGTGTTCTCCAGCATCTGCTCCAACTGGAGTGGAGAGAGGAGGAGGGAACCACATAGTAAGAAAAGAGACAAAGAGAGTGAATGCACTAGTTTGTATTTGAAAGGTGCAGTGAAAGGATTTTCTATCTTTCCTCTGTCCTCTGCTGCACAAACACTTACCTCTCCCAGGGTCGGCTCCTGGTCCCCCAGGCCAACGATGAGGATGCAGTCAGCCTGGCGGATGCAGCGCTGAGTCCACGGGGTCATGCTGTTGTCAGTCTGGTACAGGACGATCCGGTTGATGTCCTCCTGCTGGGCCAGCCAGCCAGACAGACGGTACTCATGGATACTGATGGATAGATAAGAATGTGGAGAAGGGTTTTAATCCACAAAACAGACACTGACAGTTCCGATCACGGAGATTAATAGTAACTACACAAAAATAGTCTTTTCACTGAGGGTGTCATTTGCTGTTACAGGAAATTTATAATCATTAGAGAAATCTTGAGACTGATTACATAAATAATTAAAAGCTCCTCACAGTCATTTTAATGTTACGGGAGACCAAAAACATGCAGAGGAGAAGAGGATATATTGACAGGAAGAATAAAATGGGGGAACTAGTGAGTGAAAACAACAGCAATCTATACAAACAAATGTAACTAAACTGGGTAAACAGAAGATGAAAGGAAATAAGAAAAAAAAGTCACAATTAGGAGGTTTTAGTGATGATGCTTGAGCAGATGAAAATGTCCGTATGCGTTTGTGACTGTGAGACTGACCTGTCCAGAGCAGACGCACCCAGTCGCTCTCTGATTATGTCACTGGTTAACAGCAACGTGGGCCCTACAAGTGACAAACAAACAGATGTATACATATAAAAAACAGTAAAGAATCTCAAATTTCCTCATGTTTTCTAATCCATTTAAATTTAACACACTGTATCGTAAATATCTGGCATAAACGATGAACTAAATAGAAACCCAGCGATCCCAGGTGAAAAACTGTTGTTGTAGACAAATGAAAAATGTGAGCCTACCGATGGCACTGAGGGCGTGGCTGAGCTCCAGGTTGAACGCATTGATTGGCACCTCGTCACACACAGGCAGGACAGCCACAGTGGAGAGGTTGCTGGCAGGGTTGGTGACATCAGCGCTGGTTGACATACTGGGCAAACTTAGTGCTGAACCTGGAAGACAAGATCACAGATAAGAACCATCCACTGACATGGTCCGATTCCCATCTGGTTCATGCATCTAATTTGAAACTCTTCAGAGCATTTCAACCAGACATAAACTGATTCAGAAAAGGGAGGGTTGGTTCACAACTGAAACCCAAAAATAGCAGGTTTCCTTGACTGGAAATGGGTGTGTCAAATTCGACAAGTCGTTGTGTTCTTTGGAACGTTCTGCACTGATAATGTATCCTTGATGTCAATGTTTCTGCTCAAAGCAGGTGGAGATGCTGACTGATTCGGTGGATAGCACCAAGGTTCAATGAATTCTGATCGGAACTGCTTCAGGCACCAGAGCTTATATGTGGAAAAAACACCCAGAGTGTGAATGTAGCATACTGTGTACTGACAAAGACATAGAGAGGGAGTATGATTATGTGCAGGTCAAGTGTTCCTCATCGTCTTCTTACCTGAAAAGGGCCCTCGACCCTGCTGCAGGTTCCCCAGAATCTTCTGGCCTAACAAGTGGATCAACCTCGTCACCACCTAAACAGACATCACACATCAGCACCATTTCAGCTGTGCACACAATCATAATCACATAGAGATGAAATCGTCGACCTGGGGGTATCGTCTTTTGATGTTGTTAAGCGTTCCTTCGGGCAGTTTGACCAGCTCTGTGTCTCTCACTGCGTGGACGGTGGTGGCTCTTGGTTGCTTGGTCAAGGCCTCGACCTCATATATATAAGGGCAAGACAGCAAGATGTTTCAGACCAAAAAATGTTTTTAAGCCAATAAGGTAATTATTGGCAGCTTGAATCAAAAAAACTGCCCAACTCGCAATAGCAGCTCATCAAGGCATCAACATCTGTAATAACCCTTTTTAACCAGAACTATTAAGTTCAGCTCCATGTTTAATTTTGATAACTGAGGTTTTTCTTTTACATACTGACAAAGAAATCAACTAAAGGAACAGAGCCTCGTTCTCACCACTCCGATGAGGTCTCCTCTGCCGTATTCACCAACTAGTTCTTTCTTGCCATTTGCTTTGCGTATAACTGAACGCAGACGTCCATTCAGAACAATGTAGGTGCAGTCTGATTGGTCATCCTGTCTGTAAATGTCATGAGAGGAAACACAAATATTACAGTCACCAATACAAATAACCTGTAAATTTTTGCCTGTATATAATCCAAGAAAAAGCTGTAGCAGGATACCTGTAGAGGGCTCTGCCAGCCTCCACAGCCATCCAGTCGATGGCAAAGTCCATCTGCCTGACGAAAGGGGACATGCGGACGGCCACCGTGTGAGCTGCACTGAGCACCACACTGGGCTGCTCTCTCATGATCCTGCAGGGGGCAGCATACAGCACAGGCACAGACTTGAGCATCACTGTACATGCAGTATTTACACTGTTAATAAACAGATGAAAGCTGAAGTGTCCTAGCCATTATGGATTCAATAAGTCTGCATAGAAAGCTTTAATTTAAGATTTTAAACTTAAAAGACTGTGTACTTGCATTGTAGGACACAATAGTGAGTCACTGTTGCAAAAAGTGGTAGTTTCAGCTGTGTGCCTGCTGAAAGTGGACTGTAACTGGATGATTGACTCACTCGTAGAAATCAGACTTTGAGATCTTGAGGTAAGTACAGTCTCGGACGGCCTTGATGGTAAAGATGAGGGGTTCTCCCGTAAGCACAGCGAGCTGGCCCACCATTTCCCCCGGGTGGGTCACAAACAAGCAGACGGCCTCCTGTTTGTTTATCATCCGCTGGTAGACATGCAAACAACCAGACAGGACAAAGTGCAGACTCACATCCTAAAAGAGTGAAAAGAGGAAGAGATGGAAAACAGAGTCAGGGAAGGAAAA
This sequence comes from Naso minor, assembly GCA_029874875.1. Classification (NCBI taxonomy): domain Eukaryota; kingdom Metazoa; phylum Chordata; class Actinopteri; order Acanthuriformes; family Acanthuridae; genus Naso; species Naso minor. The sequence goes on from JAQFJB010000019.1 coordinate 16,279,810, forward strand.
ATGACTGGATTATCTCACATTTTCACATTTTTTGTTGCAGTGACTCAGTTGTTGTATGCA
>JAQFJB010000019.1:16307290-16317480 GCA_029874875.1 Naso minor
CTGTGGCATGCAAGAGGAGGATGAGAGGAGACCACGGACTCATGTAGAGATTCATCCGATACAGGTACACCTAGAGATAAATCTACACAAGGAGTATACTCACCTCTCCTCCCCTGGTGTTTGGTCCAGTGGATTTAACTTTGGGCCCCTTCTCCCCTGCCCCAAAAGACATTTCTGTAACAGCATGCAGGCGAGTGAACTGTGTCAGAAGGTGTTAGTGAGTTTGAAAGCAGATCTGTCCTTCAAGGTCGGCGCAAGCTCAATGGGAAGCACTTTCCCCTCCGGCCCGCACCAGAAATGAAAACTTTTTCACATGTATGCGAAAGGGTCGTTTTCAGTGCTCTCATGCTTCAATGAAACCACTTAACCAGCTCATAAAGTGCAAGAGTCAAGTGAGAGAGCAGTTTACAACACAATTCTCATGTTATGGATTTGTTCTCTCGGTTAAAAGACAATCCAGTCAAGGTCAGACCCTTCAGGTGCACAACCAGCTGATGAACTTGGACTTTGTGGGGGTCCATGCGAGTTGGTGTCTGCCCTCCATCAACAATGTGTGAATTCCCCGCTGTAGCGAGGCCCTCTGACAAACAAACAGATCATTTAGAGGAGCGAGCGAGCTGGAACCCAATCCCTGTGAGATGTGTCGACAGGGACACAAAGGCCTTCAGCTACAGGTCCCAACGAGATGGACACTTTGCTGACATGACAGTGCAGAGCAGATGAGGAAGCGAGTGCATCCTGACACGTCGCTCTCACTCCACACTCACTTTTCAGAGGCTGGGAAATTTGACTAAAGTTGTATAAAGTTGTCCACGTCGAATGATCTGGTCTAGGTGTAAGGAAAAGAACATTTCCGAAGGAAAGTTAAGGCTATATTTCTGCATTCTGCATGACAGCGAGAGGTAAATATCTTTGCATGTATTATTTTAGTTCTCTGACTCCTGTGCCTCCATCACATAAGGTGACCAGCATCTCTATTTACCAGCAGTTGAAGTAGCTGTTCTTACGGTTGCTCAACGCTGTGGAAAAATATCTTGACCTTTAATTTGACTTAACAAGTTGATCCAATCCACATCAGACCGGCTGCAGTCCTGCACTTAAACGCTGGTTTGACATTTTCTGCCAAAGCCACTTCCTCTTGTGGCATCAGAGCGCCCTGTGTTTGCATGCAGAGTAATGAGGGAAATATTTTTGCCGTGCTGGAGTGAAGGAAGCAAATTGCCTTCATCATGGCTTCTTATTTGGACTGTAAAAAAGCAATCAGGGGACGTGGATCCTTGTTAAACCTGCTGATTTGAACCCAAACCGAAACACAACAGGGTTAATTCCTCATGTGGAATTTCCAGTTTGAACCCAAGCTTAAATTAAAGTTTGTGCATACACACACAGATGTCTTCATTTTAAGGTAACACCTTTGACACGTGTCCTTCTCTAGCATCTTCAGAAACAGAGTGTTCATTGAAAGGGTTCCTCCTGAACTCTGCTGCCAACACACATTGTTAAGGAGAAAAACCGCAAGAAGTGACAACGCAACTGGCAGTTTCGTCTGGCTTGCCGTCGGCCATAGAAATCCACATTCTTGAGGAAAGTCTAGAGACAATGCGAGTGGGCGAGTTAGGTTGAGGACTCGGGATGAGGAACTTTGTGTGGCTACTCTGTGGTCTCATTCACAAACCGAAGAATGTCGCCACAATTTCAGATGCTCTTAGCGGCCAAAGCTGTGATGCAGTGAAAACCCAATGTAGCAGCGTCAATTTTCTCTTTTACCGCTGCCTTCAAATCCCAGCAGGACCAAAACCAGCAACTATTGTATAAATGACAGTGATCTGAAATATATTGAATGAAATAGTTTTTTTATTTTTTGCAGGTCATAAAAATGTTTTAGTTTGCATTTAAACTGCAACAAAATATATTATGTTCTATTTCATCATTATATTCAATAAGCTTGTACCTGAGATCATAATTCACTCTTTATTTTTTTTCAATGCTTTTAAATTAACAATCTCATACAGTCCAATTCCACTTAACAGCAGATCGATTTCACTGATAATTTATTGTTGTATTGCTCCAGAAAAGAAAACAAAAACCCAAATTTTTCTCACCAATAATGGCAGAAACTGATACAAGGATTTGTCATCAAAAAAGCACAATGATCCCGTTCTCTCAAGTCTAAATATGTGACAGTTAATAGTGATTTTGATTCCAGTTATCAGGCATTTAATATCAGAGCTTCATAAACTGTAACACTGAAAAATAAACCAGATTGTTTACAGGAAATCAAAATCAGCAGATTCTGATCATTTCGGGGTAAATCGACATTTCTCCACATTTGTTTAGGGCTCCTGCACTTTAAACATTTAAACACGCTTAAGTGTAAATTTGCACAAACACCCTTCTTTACACTTTTTAATAAACAGTGGATGTTTTTCCTGTTGCAGCCTCCATTTATTTACCTTACTCTTTGTATAAACCTCCTAAGGATCAAATCAAAGCTTGAATGCAGTGTAGATCCAAATTGGCGATGCTTGTCTGATAGTAATAATGTTATTGCAGGCACTAAAGGTCAGAACAAATGTGTGTGTTTGAATATCCTGAGATTACAATTTCAAAGTCCTCCCCATGAGAGGTGGAACAATGGAGAGGGTGGGAAGTTAAAAAAGCGGGGTCTCTTTCAAATAAACAAGCATGGGTTGATCCTGAATGGGGCTGCTACCGAGCAGCCGGATTGGTTCTCAGAAGATCGAGAGCAGTGACTGTGCAGGCTCTCCTCCTCCTCCTCCTCCTCCTCATTACTGACTCCCAAACAAACCGACATAGCAAACACAAACAAGCCTTGCAACAATAATTCAGCACTTTGCTCCATTTCTTTATCCCACTTTTCATCTCCTCTGTGTTCCCCTTTCTCTCCTGCTGAACAGACTGTGTACGGGAAAGCAGATGGGGGGTCAGAGCTCCCCTTCCTCTGTGCTGTTGCTTAATGAGCCTGAAAATACAATTGCACTGTTCTGACTGTGAAGGTAGCCTGCAGGCTAGTGTAAATTAGCAGCGCGAGGAAGCCCAGAGGGCCGAGTCTTGCTGAGCGGCCAGAATAGAGAGATGTGGTGAGAGGGGAAAATCCTGTTAGGACGGTGCATGTGGAGGAATCACGGTGGGTTATTTCGACCCGACTGGAGTTGACGGGGCCACTTGTTGCAGCGGAGAACCCCAGATCCACAGACATCTCCCTGATGATGTGTGAGATTTACTGAGGCTGCACCACAGACATGTGTATCATGGAAAATCCTTTAGGTGAGATGCTGTTTGTCACATTTCAAACCCATAATTCCAGTTAGTTCCACACAATGACTCTTTTGAGCCGCTGGTACAATCATCATTCAGTTGAATTTTCTATTCTTCTGTAGATTCTAAGGCGAGAGGCGAGAGTCTCCCACATTGCATATGTCCTCTCGTGAGCTCACGGTGCTCTTTTGACCGCTCCGCTTGGCATCTGCTGCCCATAGCCTGCTTATATCTGCATTCTAATGCACACATCCTGCTGGGATGTTAACTTTAGGCCTTCAGTAATTGATGGCTTCCACACTTCAGCTGAGCCCCCCCCTTTTTTTTCTCCCTGCCGATTGTTGGTATATCTCTGTGGTTTGGGGGTCTTTCAGTCAACCATTGTTCTTTTATGGAGGAATTATAATAGACTAAAGGAGAGAGAGAAAAGAGAAGGGGGGGGGTGGTGGTAGAGAGGAGGGGATAAAAAAAAGTCGCTGCTGATATTTAGTGAACTCTGAAGGGGGAGTTTTCATTCTCATTCTGCAAGTTTGGCACATGCCTTCTGTTACTAAGTGGCAGTGCATTGAAAGAGCGCCTTGCATTTCCCATTCTGCGGCTCTGCTAGGTGCCGAGACTTACAACCCTGGCAGCTGTTGGGCCTTCTATGCAGCTATAGACTCCTCTCCACAGGTGAGCTCCCCTACCAAACTCCCAGTCTCCACTTCACTCAATAGGGCCTTTTTCAAGTCTTTTATCAGTGTGGGGAGACTGACTTTATGTGTGCCACTCACAGAACCGCAATTCATGCTTCTCAAGATTGCAATTAATGTTGCCCATTGTGTTGCACACGCAGTGGAGTTCAGCGCCAGGATGATTTATATCTTGTTTCAGCATCATTCTCTTAAGCTAGACTGGATGAGAGATGTTTGTGTATTCTTTCTGCGGTGGGTGTTTACAGTAGTTTCAATGCGCACGGACAAACAAACACAAGCATCATAGAAACAAAGCGTGTGTCTGTGGTGAAAAGTTTCCTTATTTTCTGAGGTTTTTGTCAAGTAGTTGAAAAAACAAAGCAGCACATTTAGAAAAACAATGAAAAAAAATTGCCATGTTGATGACATAATGTTGCATACAGTGTTATGTGAAATGCGAGCCAAAGTGGCCAGTTTTTGGCTCTGTATTTCTATATAGCCACAATTGCTTTAAAAGCTGCTGGCTGTGTTGGTTACCCACCATAATGATGTTGTTGTTTTGGTTTGGGCAGGTTTCAGCACCTTCTTTCTTCTGCATTCAGTGGCAGAATATTCTCTTGTTTATTTTCTTCTCTGTGTTTTTTTTTTTGAGTCCGTGATGCGAGCTGTTACATATTACTCCTGAGGTGTGGTGCCTCTTCCCTCAAAGGCCTCCACTGTTTCCCCCAAACTGCTGCCAAGCTGGGCTATCTTTTCATTTGGTTACTTAAGTGTAATTGCTCCCCTTTGAAGCCTCAGAGAGGCAAATCATTTGCTTTGGCCCCGGGGCAGTAATGGTCACCGAGCCAGCGACCCCCTCCCGGTCCGAGAGCGTCGGAGAGACCGCGAGAGGCCAGCTCCCATACGGAGAAGAAATAATACAGCCAGGGCCGCTCAATTTCACCTCCCTTTTCATCCCATTCTTTGAAAACTTTTTATTAACAACAGCTTTCTCTCTCATACCGGGGCGCCAGCAGAGGGGAGGAGAGGAGGCCGCGGGGGAGGGAGGGGGGAGGCAGTGGTGGCATGAGAGGATATCGGCAGTGGGGGAGGAGGGTGAGGGGGTGGCTGTCCCCCTGTAGATGTCTGCCGGATTCTCACACACACTCATATGCACATGCATGCACACACATCCACGCACATACACACATCATCAATAGTGACAGTTCAAGGAGGCATTGAGAAAACAGTCCCCCCCCCCCCTCCCTCCCTCCCCTCACGGTTCACACTGCTAAACAGGGACTCATGTTTCATATGCCACAGGCCTCAGCACACACACACACACGCACACGCGCACACACACACACACACACACACACATACACACACACACACTGGGATTCCTGCTCCATGGAAGCTTGTCAGTGTGAGTCTAGGTGTGTTTGCTAATATGAACATGTAAGTCTGATGCTCCAACACTTCACATGCATCAGCAAACCTGCTTATTGAATGTATGAGAACATCTTTGACTCGACATCAGAATGCTCTCTTTCAACCTACGACGGAAACATACAGCAACATGGCGCACAAAGACTCCATTTAATGCTGAAAATTACTCCACCACTTACTGTAATTGTCACAGTTCTGAGCACATTGACATTGTAATCTCATAATGAGGTAATGGCGGCGGCTGAAACTGTGTACAGGAGTGCGATTAGAAGGGTGTAGCTCAGAAAAAATGGGTTAAACTGTCAGGGGACGGCATTTGCTTGTTCAGACAGAGGGATTATTTTTTTGTATCTTTGTGTTTTTGGGGAGGTTTGATAAAAAAAAACAAGCAGACATCCTTACAACTGATACTAGCACTGTTATTTTCCTTATCTTGGAGCCTGTTTGTTTCTCAAAGAATTGCTTTTTAGACAAAAAAATCAAGAAAATTTGAAAGTTAAAAAGTCAGGTATTAATATGCTCTAAATAAAATGCTATATTTGGACACCCTAACATCATTGGGAAAAAGTGAAAGCGACTTTTAGAAGAAAAAAAGATTCCTTCTAAATAGCAAGAGTTATCTTCAAGACACTGTGGAGCCAAATCGATGTGGACAGGCGTCCATAAAAAAAGCCAACCTGGTTATGAATGCTGGGTTTTACTGGTATCATTTTGACTTTGAGGTTTTTAAGAGAGAAGCATTCCCCGCAGTCAAGCCAGATGGTAACAATTCTTAGACATATTACGAGCTGTTCTCTGCCAAATAGCATACCTTTGGGCTATGTTTTCAGTGGGCTATAAAAGCCAATAATGTAATTTTGATCTATTTTATCAGATATCACCCCAGCCCTGGCTGCGTTTATATAAGACAAAGTTTAAAACAGGACAAGAATTCTCTCTGTTTTGCTTTTCACTCTATAAGTGCACGATTTTCAATATCTGACCTGCTGCGTGGCTTTGCTTGTTTTACTTCAGCGTTGGGCTGAAATGCAGAGTGAGCCAAAACAGTGAGGTTAGCCTCTGTGTTGTCAGACATCTGGCATTGCTATGTGTAAAAATACACTTTACTGAAGGTGCGTGGTTGTCCATAAAATGACTCTTGAAGGCCAATGCAGAGAGAAGAGGGGATTCTTTGTGGGATCACTTGAAAAGCCCAACCTTGACATCTTTTAACGTAACAATGACACAGTAGCGAACTCTCCCAGCGCTGCACAAACCTCCCCAGTGATTAGCTGCATGACTCAACGCTGACCTTGTGATAACTTTCCAGCACTCCTCCAGACCCATTTAGGAAATCTTAGGGGACTGTCCCACATTTTAGTATTCCATGTGAGATGGTATAAAACTAAACACACCTGGAATTCACTGACACACACACACTCCACAAAACAACAAAGCTGAAGCATTATATCCCATCATTCCTGCCCCATAATGTCCTCAGAATGTAATTGCCCCAGAAAACAACCACAACAAGGTGGGGCGATCGAGGACATTAGCTCAGGTTTTCCGTCATGAAGCCTGTTGTTTTCTTCTCCTGCGATCACATGAACAACTGGAGGCCTGCTGTGTGGAATTACTCGCGCTAATGGCACTACACACTTTTGTTGCAGGAAATCAGACAGCCACGCTGTAACTGCTAAAACGGTGATTAAAAAACCCAAATTGCATCATGATGTTGGGCATTATAGCAGAGAGAAGAGAGGGAGAGAAAAAGGGCTCCAAATGAGGCAAATGGGATTATTGACCAGTTATGGGATGTGTAAACTTGTCTCCTGGAGCTGCAGTCTCGTCTATTGGATTTCTTTGGAAAAATAAGACTTTAAAATAACTTTTCCAAAACTGAGACTGCTAGTAAAGTCTAATTAAAGATCACTATATTAACTCTGTAATTTGCTCGTCTGTGGGGTCATTAAGTGTCCCCCTGGCAGCGTTTCATGAGATACAAACTGCACTTAATGAGACAAACACTCAGCTGGATCTGGCTTAATTTTGGCAGTTCATTTGAGATTTCTTTGTACTCCGTAGGTGAAAATCATCTGAATGATGCATATATGTTTTAGACTCATTTGTTGAGTGATAGCTTAGGCTGGAGAATGACTGCCCTCATCGTGAGAGAGAAGGGATGACTTGTTGATAAGAAATGAGGAAAGAGCCAAAACTGCATCAGTCAGGTGCCACTAAAAACAGGGGAAAACCAGTTTGTGCCGCCCAGCTTTTAATCATAGCTGACCTTTTGAAAAAAACATGGTCTTAATTTAACATCAAAGCAAAAGTACAGCATGCATTATTCTGAGGTTTTATCTCCCTGCAGTCATATCCCCTCGTTGTTTGTGGTGCTTGTTAAAAGCAATTGTCGATAACAAACACGATTCTCCTGTGATAAACTGAGTACGACAGGGGGGAGCCTTATTGAGGAATCTGCACAAAACTGTCTTTGTCTCTCATCTTCACGCAGCAACCGGTCACAAAGCCAAACTTCCCTGACGACTGAAGTCGGAGTTAACTAAACATTTTTTTCTCTTTAACCCCTTTTCTCTCTGAGAATTTGTGGTCGTGTGCAATCCCTTAACGAGCTCCATCTTTGACCTGGGTTGTATGTTTCCAGAGATGTCATGTCTTGTAAGTCAAGGAAAGACTTTAATGTCTACATGATTTAACATTAAAGGGAGGGATTCCAAAAATGGGGCTCGGTGCCAGAGAGGTAATAATATCCCCGTAAATGAGAAATTGTAAATGCTAAATAGATCCTACAGATCACAGGGAAAGACTGGGAGCAATGTTTTGCATTGAGACACAGAGGGCTGCTGCACTTTAAACAATAGAACTGAGAATAACTGGCTTCTTATTCTCATTTCCTTTCTTGAAAATAATTTTAAAGGTGAGCTTTTGTATGTTGCCAACAAACGCAAAGAAGAATATAATTGCCGAACAGAGACTAAATTTTTAGAAACAAAAGTCTAGCAGCACACACATCCAAAAGCAGTTGAATCCTAGGTGTTGGACAGAATTGAAGTTAATACAAAAATACAAAAAAGCATCATCTTGTGTGCGGACTTCACTGATTTTTCCCAAAATAAAGCTTTTTGTTTTTTGTTTAACACAAATCAAATTTATCTTTTGTTCCATCCAGCTCAGCTCTTTTTTGACCTTAAATTTGCTCTGCATTTCCCGTTAAATTGCATGACTTATGTCTTTATTCTTAACTTCAGATTATAAGGATAAAAAGAAAGAGGAGAGAAGGAAAAAGAAAACAGAAGGAGAAGGACTTTGGTTTGTGACCGTAAGTGACATGCTTGCCACGCCATTGTTTGAGGTTTTTGTAGACCTGTAATCAAATTTAGGAAGGTTTGGAAACCTATCGTCATGGTGCGCTCTCTAAGACAGAATGGTGTCCAGTACAAAAAGAGAAGAAATACACACACACACACACACGTACACACATTCACCATGCTGTGCTGACCTATGACTTTGGCAAAAAAATATGCCTCACAAAAAGCTATTTCCATGCACCATGAAAAGCGTTCCTATTACAAATACAGTTGTTATGTCCTTAAACCTGTTTGTTTTGTCATGTTGCTCCAGGGTTGTTTCTTTTTCAGGAAACCCTGCTTCAATTAACTGTGATGGAACACATGTGTCCCTTATCAGGGGCCAACATCTTCTACTGTTGGCCTTTGAAACGACACCGGCTCCACGGCATAATTGGGCTTTAAAGGGGGATTCTCCTTGGGTGCCGCTTCTTGTGCCTGTCGGCATGGATCAGCTGACACCCGCCGCGTCTATAGACCTGTTATAAGTGATCATAAGTGGTTATGCATGCAGTCATAGCCGCAAGGATGATAGCTATCCAAAGCTATTATTTTAGGCCCCAGGGGCACCGACGGACACACAGAACGGGCTGCTCTCAGATGTGTGACTAAATCTGACATTTCATCTTTGAAGTTTTACACCCTCTGCAAAAGTGACGTTACGGTGATGATTGTATTTTCCTCAAAATACATCAAAATAATGACCCTTCATTAAGTAGATGCTTGGTGGGAGATAACAGGTTGGTGGACATTTATATCACACACACACATATATGCACACACACACACACACACACACAGAGTTGTTTCCATCACTTCAGAGGACTTACATTAATTTTCTGGAGACTTACCCAAATCCAAACCGTAAGCACAACTTTCCTTACCACAAAGCTGAAATTATACTTTCCGCGTCCACACGTGCATGACGTAAATTTCATCATCAGAGGATATACACGTAGTCTTTGTGTCCTTATCTGTGTACCTCCAGTTTGTTGCAACTGTGTCAAATTGTCTCCGTTTGTCCAAGCAGTCAATACACACTGATTCTGTCGACACAAATTTACCGCTTATTTGTTGAATGCTTTCTCTAAACATAAAAAATTAAACAGAACAACTACAATTACGCATCTGTTTGGTAAATTAATCCAGGTTAGCCCTAACTCTAACCTAACCGAACCGAACCTGGATCCAAGTTCTCACACTAAAATTTAATGATATGTGTTGTGGAGATTTGCATTTTGTCCCCATAAGGAATGTAACTGTGTTGTTTAGACCCCCACAATATGAGTAATGCACACACACACACACCAGCTTATGACTCAGCTGCTGCTCTTCCTGCCCTCCACAAAGAATCTGCCGACATCCCACAATGACCCAGTGTTTACTCTTATGCTCCGTTTACGTCACGTCGCAAAAACCAACAATCTGCAGCCTGTACATGAACAAAAGACTTCGTAATAAA
>JAQFJB010000019.1:16326755-16340219 GCA_029874875.1 Naso minor
GATCTGTGTGTCTCTCTATTTAACTAGCCAGTCTATCTGTTTTGCTCCTCTTTAGTTCAGTTTTAATTTTTTTCCTTAACTTTGAATATCCCTTTTTTTCTATGTTTCTTCAGTTTTTGTTTAAATCAACATTTCATTTGTAAACTCGCTTTTTGTTTCAGTCTTCTTCCATATTGGTGATTTGCTTTTGAGTCCTTTTTTGTAATCCTGACCAAAAATAAATAAATAAATAAAAGGTCAGAAATATAAACTTTTATTATTTAAATTCTAAAGACAAAGAAGTATGTTTGTTAGGGAGTTATTTTAAACTGTTAATAATGCTATAAATGCAGCAGGATGGTGTGTTTAAAATGAGTCAAAATGTGTGTGTGTATGAGTGTATATAGCACATGCCAGCCATTGCAAAATTAGCAAATAAACAGTTTTTTGTCTTTCATTTGTTGACAGTCATATATAAACACTGAATATCGCCAGACTTATTCTTACATGTAAAACTATTTTTCTAAATGGACGTCATTATAAAACTAATTTCCACATGAAGGAAACACCGAAAGATTGTTGGTTTCATGATCCAAAATATGACCATCACTCACTAAACTGATCTAATGTTGTTAGTTAACCAGAGATAACTTGGTATAATAATTGTCTAAATTTAGTTGGTCTGAATTTCTGCAACTTTATTGCCATTACAAACAAGGTTGCAGGAACTTGCCTTGTTGTCACATCATACATAAATCAATCAAGGATTTAAGAATGTGTCATATTCACAAAATACTGCAAATGCAGCGTAAAATATTTATGAAACCGTAGACTTTAGTTTTAACTTTCTAAAATTACAGAAATCTTTGTTTTTCTTTGTACTTGTACTTGTACTTTTCTCATTAGATTAAGGTTTTTTGACATGAGCTTCTTGCTCTAGTTGATGTATTTGTTTTAAGTTTCAAGAAGTTTTCACTAATACATCAACATTCCTGTCACAGTTGTTCCCTCCTCCTGCTCACCTTGATGCGCTCTGGGTCAGAGTGAGGAAGACGTCTGCAGCAACATTGTTCTTCTTTGTTCAGACTTGTTGCTTCGTTGTTTATCTCGCGGGAGGAACCATTGCTGCTCCCAGCCAGCATCTGCCAAGTTGTTGCATCAGCCGAACGTTAAAAACCTATTGAAAAACAAACACATAGTAAATTTTAATTGTAGGCATTTGCCTTGGGTATGAGGACTCACTATTTTATTGGTTCTCTCTCTTATTACCTAAAATGCAGGCAAAACACTAATTAATAATCACAAGCATATGCTGGGTGAAGCGTGGAAATCTTTTACTGTGGCATTAGGTGCAAATGAGTTTGAAAGTGCAGTAATGGCATTCAGACATTTTCATTTTAAACAGCACTTCTGACTGCTCGTCTTTCCAAAAATAGGGAAAAATCTTTATTACATTCAGTTTTATTGGAAATCTTATTTCAAGCTCGTGATTGCATTTACATGACTAAGAAACTTAGAGCTTAACTTTGTCTTTGGTTTGCCTTTGAGCTGGGGGTTTTTGCAGCTTTTGGGATGCACATTTTGCTCCACAGTGTTGCTAATATGGTAAAAAAAAAAAAGAAAAGTGCCATGTGTATGAAGAATTTAGCACCCCGCAGCTCCAAAACAAATACCTCTTAATTATAAGCAATTGGCCTCCTTCTCCTCCGACCGCTGACTGGGACACATGAAAGCGTTGGCAATTGTTAAGAGTTACTGCGTTTATGGGGGGGGCACACCAAATGTGACGCGACTGTAAAAAAAAAAAATTTAAAAATGGAAGGCTCCCATTGAATACAATGACTTCCTTCCGCTCTCTCACTGCGCACATTGACCAAGCTGGGAAAGAAGGGGAAAAAAAGCCCCATTTGGCACTGATTAGGGAAGACGCAAATTTGAAGGAGGGGGCTTGGAGACCACAGGGGTTACACACATGTATCCGAAGCCACGACACTCCGGGCCCCCTCTAATTTAGATGTCTAAGAATTTGCTGTATGTGCTGCCTCATGCCAGTAAGTCTCAGCCTCACTGTAAATAAATGGCACAGGGCAGTGTGCAGTCACCCCCATTTGTAAGTCATTAAAATACTTTCTCTGTGAGATATTGATTAGAGTGTTGCGTTTGCATCTTCTCGCCTGTGCATGAAGAGTGCTAAAGTTACAAATGTGTGTGTGTGTGTGTGTGTGTGTGTGAGTGTGTGTGGTTTTATTCATGCAACATGAGATAGCTGTACACATGTTTCAGTCATCTGGAACTCACCTGCTGATCAATTAGAAACAATGACACAGATATCTTAAGATGACTCATACTGGAGGTTTAAACGTGACTCACACTAAGCTGAACTGCTAACAGGCTAACAGGCTAGCAGAGCGGTAGCCACAAGTGTTAGCAACATGAGGCCATGATGCATAAAGCACCCTCAGAAAATGTTGATAAAGAGGTTGGATTCTTTTGAATTTCAGATTTTATTTAGAACATGTTTGAAGAGATTTTTATGTATCGTTTCATTTTCTAAAATAGTAAACATAGCTTTCTGAGTAAACAGATTTTTGGTCATTTTGGGGCAGCAGACATAAGCTGTCAAAACAACATTTAAGCACTATCCTGGATTTCAGGTTGGATTCAGACCAAATCAAGCATCATGTCAATTTCAGGGTTCAACAAACTGGATACGCAGTTGGCCACCATCTCATCACATTGGGTTGTGATTCTCCAAAAGTTGATGCTGTTTAAATGCTTTGCTTCTTTACCTCTGGCTAATGTGTTGCAAGCAATTAGTTTTTTAAACATCCATCAGATAAAGAGCAAAAGTATCATTCATTTGGAGTTGTGTTGATGCCCCTTTGATGGGTGTAATGGAAAGACTAATATTCACTCTTCTTTTAGCTCTGTTTTGTTCTCAACCAACTCCTGGGAGGGCTACCTGGCTCTTCAGCTTCTAATTGCTTCACTTCATTCACCAGCTCACTAACTTTTCCTGTTTGCCATTTGGTGCATGGGCTGTTAACGTACAGTGAATGTTTTGAAGTTCTCGTGAAAACAAGTATTTACTGCAGTTAGCAGTGAGAGTGAATCAAAACAGTGAAACCATGAGTCATAAAATTAGAAATAAGTGCTAAAAGATGCAAAAACTCTTTTGGACTATAGAGGAACTGCTTAACATTACAAGTGTCCCACGCATGGACAAATTATTAATAGCTTCAAAAAGACTCAGTCTAAACAATTTAAAAAAAAAAAAAACTCGTGGAAATATTGAACTAGATAAAATCAAAGAGAAGAAAACAAAGAGAACAAAGAGGAGTAATTTTTGTTCTTACTGTTGAATTTTGCAATGTACAACTTTTGTATTATGTGTTGTATTGTCATGGTAGTCTTACATAATTAGCCCTACATCCACAGTGCTCTGCCAGGAAAAAAACAAAATACTCTGACTTGTTTGCATTTATTTAAACCAAATACAATCTTGTGCAGCGCTAAAATCAGGATGCAGTGAATGTGCAAAATCGAAGCAGGCAGACAGAAGGCCACTCAACGCTGAGAGTATTTTTTAAAAATATGGCAGATTAAAGGGAGCATAGTGGGCACACTAATTAGAAGGGTAATGGATGTATCTAAAAATCTACTTCATTTTAAAACTATATGAAATCAAATTAGCCAATCTCTGAATCTCTTTGTGTCACTGATACAAACACAGAGTTGATTTCCCTCAAGCATATCGTCTCTTTCTCATGTGTATTATCTCTGTATCTCTCGGCCCGCTGGGAAAATTATGGCTCTAATAACTTTCATTTGAAGCCCCTGTAGCATCAGTAAAATGTTTACTACGAAGGCAGAGAGGTCCTTTGCTGAAGCCCTGCATTCGTTACAGAGCCTTTGACTCAATTCACTGTGTATAAATATATCCATTTCATTATGGAGGCCAGTCAAATATTTGTTTCAGCGGTTTTCCCCCCATATAATGTAAATTGCTGCAAGCTGTTGCACTTGGAAAATGTTTTCTCATAATGCTTTTTCTGCCTTCACATAAATCACAGCTAAATGTTGCATTCAAATGACTACAGACAGGCAATTTATTCTTGGCTTTTCACGTCCCCCCGCGAGGGTGGCTTGTGGCATGAGGGTCGCCTCGGCTTTTAATGGTGACTGTCATTATTTGTTGACAGTCACTCATCATCGTTTCCAAATTTATTGTGTTTTCTTGAGAGTATTTCTCTGTTTTCTCTGAAGTTATGACCACTGTGGGCTGAAGTTAGGGGTGACAACATGTGAGGCAACGAGCACATGACATGACATCTTTTTTATGGTGATGCTATGAGAAGATTCTCATAATAACCATCCTTTTGTGTCGCTTAGAAAAAGTCTCATAAGGATCCTTTTTACAAGAACTTCTCATCTCACACTTGGCTTCCTTGCTACACAATGTAACAAGACCCAGAGACGTGGAGAAGCACCTCAAATTAACAGTGACATTTTCATTTCCTTAATAAAAAAAGAATAACTCTAATGGGACGTCATTGGCAGACTGCAAGAAGATCCAGAAGTAAAATTCTAGTTGTCTTATGTGTCTAGGATTTTCCCGTTCAGTGTGAGAAAGTGTGCTACTGCTGAGCTGATCTGCATCAGGTTCAACTGAGTCTCCCTGGGATTTGCTGACAGTCGGCTCAGCGGGAAACTAGCCCTGAGTCGCCACACTGAGGGATTTCGGGGAATCTGTCAGCAGCTGCTGCAAAAATCTACAAAAAGGCTGCACACACCACCAGTGACATGGATCCACTTGCTAATGCTGGAATTACTGTTGAAATGCTCTTACAACAGAGAAAATACCTGCACGTCGGGCTCCTCGTGGTGGTCACATCCAGAATGAAGGAGTTTCTGCAGGTTCTGTCCTCTGCCTTAGTGACTGTTTGTCAAAGGAAGTAAAAGATCAACACTGAATCTCACTATAGAGTACAGTACAGTAATTAATCTAGTAAAAATACACCTTAGGCCCTCCAGCATAAAATACAACTTAGTCACTGAACAGCTAAAATGTCGGTTATTGGCAACACATTAGCTTCAGAGTAGCTGTGGTAGTAGTACTTCAGCGGCTAACTTCGTTAGCGTTAAGCCAATAAGAGACAAACTAACTTGATTTAACACTCTTAATAAAACATGTAATAAAAATTGTACTGTCACAAAATGCTCAAAACAGTCATTCAGGAGGTGATGAAGATTTTGCACAAAGATCTGACAAAATGTCTGATGTGACAACTATTCTAACTGCTGTGGGACTGTGTCAGGAGAAGCTACTGGCAACGGTACAACCAGCTGAAACCAACTGAAGGAGCACAGTTATCCTGCGCAGCTTGACGTCTGCAAATTCTTAACATTCTTACTGCAGTGCAGAGATGTCTCTTATTGGCTATTACAGAATGTCCAGTGACATACAAAGTGTTAGATAAAGAAATGGCCCTTTTGTTTTGGAGCACATGTCACAGTTCTTTGGCTGTGACGCTGGAAGAGGTTCCAGGAAAATGTCAAGGGGATTCGTTGGATATTGTCACAGGTCCCAGAATTTGCTGGTCTGGACCTGAAAAACTTGTTGTATCCATCAAAACTGTTCTCGGATTTACGGTCATGAAAAAAGCAAGAAATGTTCAACTTGATTATTTTAAAAGATTATGTGAATGAGTCTGGATTTAGTCTTTTTATGGATAAATGGCTAACACAGGCTCAGAGTGAGTTTGCTTGAATGAACATTGTGAAGAATACAGTTGTGTTGTTATTGTGTGATATTGGATGTATTGGCTATTTTAAGTTACGGGTGAGTGATCATTTCTTCTGTCCAGTCAATACTTTCTTATGGTTTGCCAACATAAACTTGGTCCTGTCTATGTGTTCTTTTACTCTCACGACTCTGAGGATTTTTGTAAATACTGTTTTTGTAAATCTTTCTTCTCTTATATAATCTTAAAATTAAATCACATGAGAAGTTTCTTATTCTGAAAACAATAGTGTTTCCGCTTACTCCTGTGATTATCTAAATGTGTGTTTAAGTAACCCTGACTGATTTTTCATGTTTATGAAACAGATAGATCTTTTATGAGAAGAATTAATGTCTAGCAATGTCTTTGTCTATATATATGTCATAATTTAATTTAATTAAACTGTCAATATTTCTTGTAATCACTGCCTGGAGAATGCCTCTCCTCAAGCCCCTAGAGGATTTGTGGCCAATCTCCTTCACTTTCCGTGTTATTATGCATTGTATATTCTTGTTTTATTTTTACATGAGGAAATAAAGAAATGAATGATGTGAAGGAACATGCAGACAATGAAGAGAGAGAGGGGAAGGTTTGCAGAAATGTTGATAAACCTTCGTTTCTTTGAAAAACTTGAGATCAAAGAGTCGTTCTCAAACTTTTTCTGGCATGTTGAAAAGGTTCAAAAGGCTTCATTAGAGAAACAAGTAAAAAAACAACTGAATTTTTTAAATCCAGGTTGAATTTTAGTGAAAAAGTTCAGCTTGACATCAGCAAACACTTTTTCGCTTACTTTCCCTACATAAATCATATTCATCAACCCTGTTTCCTTCCTGTTGGATGCCATGAAACCACTGCAGAGGAAGAGTACATATATTTTACAAAATATGGACTGCACAGATGTTATCAAATTAAAAGATGCAAAGGGCTAAGCTCTGAAAACTAACATTTTAGGTCCACAGCTGCAACTTCTCAGTTGTGAGAAACTGTTTTCTGTAGTTGATTTAAAAAGTGCTGCACTTCAATCAGGGGGAGACACATGTTTTTTAAAAGTGTGGAAGCTGTGACAGCTTGACAATTTATCTGCAGTTTGCATCAAGCTCCTAAAGTAGCAGATCCCACATTTCCCATCAAGCAATCTAATTCAATTGGACCCACTCTCTTGCCTCCATAACTTAACCTTAACTCAAAAACTCAAAAACATCATCGAGTTTCTTTTTAAGCCTTTGGAAAGTTCTCTTCATGGCCAGGAGAGAAGAGTTTTCCCAAGTGAGGCAGGATTCCTCATGATGAGAAAACTGAACTTACTTCAATGTATAAAGTCATCAGTTTCCTTTAAGGGAAAACAGAATTGAGAATGTGACCTTACCGACAAGTTCAGCACATGAAAATTGTGGAAATGAGATGTCATTCTGATTGTCTGAGTGCTCCACCATGATGGTGTAATTAGCAGTGATTATAATGAACAGAAGGCTCACAGACAGTTTATTCATCTTCATAAGATCAGTGATACCACAGTTCTGATATTACATGACACAGAAACCAGATCTCTCGTCTGGATACATTCAGAAAGCCATTGACTGAAAAACAAATGTACTGTACGACAAACCCACTTTGGTTTTTGTAACAGTTTGACGTCAGTGTTTGGCCTCAGAGTCTCAGACATTTCTGCTGCATCACGCTCTTCATTTTGTCCTGCAGATGCTCATTTTCTGATAACTCATCTCCATGCCACGTCTCAGTCGGCCGAGACACAGATTCAACAGATCACCATTAATCAAACTGTGACCTTCCTCTCAACCACGTACATCTAAAGCTCATTCATCCCCATTTGCCATGTGGCTTTGTGGGCTGATAATTGGCAAAGCAAAACACAGATTAAAACCAATTTGGAGTTTTTCAACTTGAAGCTTTGCAGAGATGGGGCTACTCGAGCTGAACTTGAGTCCCTGTGCTCCTCTCTGCCTGTCTGAGGCTGCACTGAGAGAGGACCGCAAGATCTAAATCAAACCAGTCTGTTCTCTGTGTTTGTGTTTTCATCTGTGTGTGTGTGTGTGTGTGTGTGTGTGTGTGTGTGTAAAAAGCAACTGTGCACTCCTCCCTGCACTGCCATCCTTAATGGAAACCAACTTCCAGCATTCAAACTCCATTTGTCTCATTAACTTATTAGCTTAAAGTTTAATTGCAGGATGTCGTAAAATGATTTGGTCGATGAGTAATGACAATATTTCGGCTCTGTAATGGCCAGAACAAAGCAAACGAAAGCTAAGCTGAGCAGAGACGGTTGTTTTTCTCCCTCACGGCATGTCTGGGCTGCAGATTTGGGCCTTTACTTCACCGTGTCGGTCGGATAATTGTTTACTGGCAAGGTTTTTCTTGCATGAGGGCAACATCACGACAGGATAACAAACTAATGACTAATTTCATGGCTATTGAGTCATTTTAAAAAGATCATCATGAGGATCAGCTTTAAAGAGCAACTGTGACTAATCCAATAGCAGGTATTAAAGGTATGATCAACAAGGTATAATTCCCTTGACAAGTGAAGAAAAAAAGAGTATTAAGATGTGTCCATTTCAGCTTTTAAGTGACTTTAAACGCTTTAAAGAAAACATGATCCGCTTAAATTCTGTTTATCAAACTGGTGATTCAAAATAAGCAGATGGGAGACTACATTCCTCTCTGCAACCATGGGAGATGACCCCTAGGTGGCAGCGTACCTCATGAAACCTCCTCCACTGTAACAACATCACTCCAATTACAAAACCTCTTCAATTGTCCAGACTTTTATTTGCTCCGCAGGGCAACAAAACTGGACGTCAGTGTGTCCGAACTCTCGATAAGTTATGATCAGCTGCCGCGGCTCTTGCTGCCGCCCTGTAAACAGCAGCTTGATAGGATCTGTGAGGCGCACTGGGCATGTATAGTGTTACTCTCATCAAAGGGGACTGAATGGGGGTGAATGGAGGATGATGTGTGTACTGCCTCTGCTTAGTGGAGGCATTTCCAGCTGGCGCCAGGGCAGAGGAAACCCACTGAGACACACAACAACACACACAGACACAGGGGTCAGCCTGGATTCACCCTCCTCCTCCTCCACCACCACCTCCATGCCTCTTGGCCTCCTCCTCCTCCTCCCCTCTTCTGCACAAACCCTCACCCCCCGCCTTCCCTTCCCAGGCCTGGCCGTCTCTCATCTGCTTTCTCCCTTGTTCATCTTTTCTTCTTTCTCTCCTTCCATCTCTCTGCTGTCTCATATTCTCTGCCTCGCTTTCTCTCCTCCTATTTATCAAATTTCTACAAATTATCCTTAAAAAAGCTCATTCTTGCTCAGAATGAGACAGGAGCAACTCTCAAGTGGTCACATGATTAATTACATGTATGTTCTCAGCAGGAGCAGCCAATCAGAGACAAGCTAATAATTTAAAACAATTCTTACATTTTACTTCTTGTTTGCAAAGACAGATACCTTGTTTTTATTTAGCTGGCAAATGTAAACTAACTGCATGCTAGCGTAGAGAGTAACCTGTATTTCAATGCAGAGAAACTGAAGCCGGGTGATAATTGTAAATGGTTTTTATTATATTGAGTAAGGTTAGATTAAATAAGGTAGACTACATTGTTTCCCCAGTAGAGAAATTTGCATGGTACAGCAGCTCAAAAAGAAGAGAACAGGTAGATAAAGCAAATACTTAAAGAAAAAGTATAAATATAATTGTAAATAAAGCTTAAAAAAATTAATATAACTAAATAAAAAACAGACAGGCTATGTACACTGAGGTTCAGACTGCAAATTTGAGTTTTAAGTGTGAGAAGTAGAGATTTAAATGTTAGACATAAGCAAAAAAAATGTTTGTGTCGTTTGCTTGAATGTCAGCTCAGGCCGGTTGCTGCTTTTTTCCTCAAGAGCTCTCAAACTGGATGTGAGCTATTAATAATCTCTAAACAGGGGTTGTTGGGAGGTCAGAGGAAGTGCAGGATCTGGGTCAGATTGCAGGGATTTGGTGTTTTATGTGAAGGTTTCCTTTAGTGTGTCATTACTGAACAGGCATTTGAAACTGCATAGGTTTGATATGCAAAGCATTCATTAGTCCTCTCTTTATTTACAGTGTGTGCGTATTTCTAGTTGTGCATCACTTTGGAAACAAGCAGAGTTGCTAATGTGGTTTCTAATTACTGCCAGTGGGAATGCAGGAGTCCTTAAATGTGACATCAGAGAGTGACGCACAGGCTAAGCTGACTTTTTTTGCTCTTCAGTGAACAGTGGTGTAAGAGTCTAATCTTAATTATAGTGATCTAAGCTGTGATGTCTCGATTAAAGTGTCAAACAGTGGCAGTAATACAGGCAGTGGTGAAGGAAGTATATGGATTCTTTACTTCAGTAAAAGTTCAATTCTACACCATAAAAATACTTCATAACATGCAAGAGTACTACTTTAAAAAAGGTTAAATTATAAGCAGGGAAATTTACTTATAGTAGCAAAGTAAAAGTACTCAAAGCAGATAAATAGACCATGAATTTAATTATTCAGTGTGCTACATGTACCATGGTATGGGGGGTAATTGATAAGTTTTTGGCCCAAAGGTGAAGGAGATGAGTTACACAACACTTGTCACATGAACAGTTCAAATCCTTAAAAGATTATTCACGAAGTTTGAAGTTGGGAACATTTGTGGTATTTTTGTTTCACCCATTTGAAAAGTTGCAAGTCAGCACAGCCTGAGAAAATGTCATCATGGAGCTCCTTGGATGAGTCCTTGAGAGGTAGCATTTATTATATCACTAATGTATTACTACTCATGCAAGAATGGTTTTACAGGATATATATTTCTCTGTATTTTCTAGTATGAAGTTGGCTTAATGTTCAATTTTACGCAAAGCCACATCTGAGTTGGAAGCACTTTAGTCAGAACTGACTGCAATCAAATTAAAATGCAAAGACACCATTTCCTTCCCTGTTTGAAAATATGCATAAAAAATACAGTTGATTGTTGCAAACCCTGTAAATGGAAAATTATATACAATTCGCAGGGCTGGGAGATATGGACAAAACCAGAAATCAGAATATCTTTGCGCAAATAATACCTTAATATCAAAATTGCAAAAATACTCTAGGAATGACCATTGATGTTTTCACAAAATGCTGATGACCAAGTAGCTAAATGCAAAAACTAGAACAGTCTTATAAGTTCAGACATTACGTAACTCCACTGAAATTCAGCCTTTAAAACCAGGGAAGGACAACACTTATATCATAACCATATTCAGAATATAAGACGATATCTGTCCTATCACATTGGTATGATACTGAATCATTTCCCAGCCCTACCTAATGCATCAGTAATGTTTAGGTAGGTTTTACCACTAAGTTGTTCAGGTCACTGTACTTTAATGTCAGGAGAAGCTGTAAATCGTCACGTTTTCGCAGCTGAAACCATGAAATTCCCCTTTATAAGGAAAGTTAGGACATGGAAATACTCAAATGTACACAGCAGCTGGATTTGCCCTCACAGCAACTCGGCAGGAAAACTCATAAAGAGTCTGACACAACAACAACAATGTGTCTGTTTGTGTAACTGCGCCAAGATGTTTTGTTCTTGCTCTTCAGATTTGTGGCATGTTTGAAATTACACATGTTAAAGGGATAGTTAAGTACTTTTGAAGTGGGGCTGTATGAGGTACTTATGCAGAGTCAGCGTTCTACCTCTACAGATGGTGATCAGTGGTGTCACTTTTAGGAGAGGGGGAGAAATTGCTGCAGCTGAAGTCAGCCTTGTAGTGTTGCAAATGGGGTCAGTAGAAAAACTTTTTTTGGGCCACATATATAAATTCTTACCTAAAAAATCAATATCTGATCAATTATATGCTAAATTTAGGATTTTTTCACTGCTAAAGCGGTGGAAAGGTGTTTAACACCTTCATGCACATGTATTGAAGCAGGTGTGATTAAACAATCAACAAGAACTGGCATGATGTAATGTCTGATTCTGATGCGATCATGTTAAATTGTTAGTCAGGCAGCTCTTTGATCCTGCAGACTGTGTATTTGAGACACATCACAGGCTGTAACCTGCCCTGCTGTGTGCTGTTTTGCAGTGGCAGTGGGGAGGACTCGTTGGACCGGCTCCTGCCCCCCGCCGGGGCCCCTCGTAGGAAGAGCACTACCTCACAGAGTAAATCTGAGCCTCCTCTGCTGCGCACGGGCACACGCACCATCTACACCGCCGGCCGACCTCCCTGGTATGACGAGCACGGAGCGCAGTCAAAACAGGCCTTTGTCATTGGTATGATGATGTTTTTGCTTCCTCTGACTGTTTTCTTCTTCCTTGTCTTTCGTGCCAAATTGTGGCTCTGAGCTGCAGAACCTGTCCTTTCATTACTGCTCTGTCTTATTATAACCCATCACTGCCATCGCACATGCATACCGCCAGACAACATTAGACACACTCTGAAAAACACACATAATGGGCCATTGAAATGCTGTGTGGATCTGCAGGGTTGTGTGGGGGCAGCGCCTCAGGGAAGACCACCGTGGCCAATAAGATCATCGAGGCTCTGGATGTGCCGTGGGTTGTGCTGTTGTCTATGGATTCTTTCTACAAGGTGAGGAGGAGGAGTCATGCAATTTAGGCTTTTTTTGTCTTATTTTATATGGTTGTTACCAGTTATCTGTGGGTTTATTGTAGGGTGAAATAATTGTCTTTTGAATGAAATGTTTTGCCATCATATTATTTAAAATTCACGTCAAATCACTTCAAACTTCAAAGTGAACATTACACCACAGTTTTGAGTTAATAAGCACTTGAGATTACAGCCTGCAAACTTCACTGTAGATATTTTTTAACATGTGCTGTCAATAAAAATACCTATATGTGTAAGGGCCCTACAGTGAATTACTCTGTAAGCACTTTTTAACACAATATCAAGAATGAAGAGATTTATAGTCATTTTTACACAAACAAAATTCAAATTTAGCTCATTTCTTTTGCTACGATATCTGTTAAATGTCATAAAAAGACGACAAATCACAAGTGGAATTTTTCATTTTTCAGAAAAATAAAGATTTACCTATGAACGCTAATATTTAGTTATGATAAATAAACTTGAATTGAGCACATATCTGAAAAGGAGAAAGCCTACTGTTATTCTTTATACTGTATCATGTCCAATAAAATAGAATGAAGTTTGTTTATACGTTGAAGTGCTTGACTCTATGATTGTTTATGATGCAATGATGACGAAACCTTATTGCCCACTGACATGAACATGAAATATTATAAATACATTAAAACATTACTCGAGAGAAATGCTATAAATCAAACATCAGGTCTAACAATTTATCTAGTTTCCTCTCTAATGTGGATTCTACCTTGACCCTGATGCTACATCACTGTTCCCTGCGTTGAAAGATTTCTTTATTTGGCATTACAGCTTTATTTTGACAGTGATGGCTGGAGAAAAGCAGAAAAAGTGGTAGAATGTGGTTGTGGTTGTGGTTGTGGTTTGGGAGGTGAGAGGGTGGGGGTGTAACATGCAGCAAAGATAAAAACAAATAATATAGTTAATAATACGAAAAATTAAGAATGAAAAGGACTTAAAATGTATAATTTATTTCTTAAAACCTTATGATTTCCGAACCTTTTGTCTTCCTTTCTCCACTGTCACATTTGTCCAAGTAGGTATTTTAGTGATACACAGAATTGT
>JAQFJB010000019.1:16346127-16356398 GCA_029874875.1 Naso minor
TTTCTTTTCCAAGTGTTTGTTGAAGAAGGAAATCAACATTATTTTAATAATGCACATTAACTGTAATAAGATCTTAGAATCTGATTATTCATAGAGGTCTCAAACTGCATTCATACACAAATGCATTCTGGTGTATGTCAAAACTGAACATGATCTAATAGGAAAGATGCAAAAGTTGTTGGACATGAACTCAGTTTAAAAAAATAAAAATAAAATAAAAATAACTTTTGAGTATTAACCAGTGGAAGATGAACTGTCTGCAGACAGAGAGATGGAAAATAGTTAATTCAGTCGCACGGCCTGCTCGTACTCCACAAGTCAGAAAAATCTAAGAGTTTTTTTTCATTAATAGGCCACAGCTAATGCGTCTACAAATCAGTTTAGGGAAGTTAAAACACCTCAGAAAGAAGTATTCTTTCTTCAGCCTGGTGCACAGACACACATAAAGATTTACACTAATACACCACAGTTGCCAGGCACAGCTTTGACCTGAGATGTGCATTAAGAGCGACTCTTCATCCTTTGTACTATCTTTAATCTCACATTAACTTGGTTTGGAGGAGAGGGAAGCTTTGACAAGGCGGGTAAATTAAACTAAAGAAACTAAACATCCATCCTGTTAATGTCGTGTTTTGGAAGGAGTCCACTGAGCTGCGCTGACCATCGGAGGATCTGCTACCTGACCTTCCCTCACAGCGAGGAGCTGAAGCTCTCAAAAGTGCAGCAGTGAGTGCGCCTCTCCTCCGTCCTCCATCCTCATTCCTCTTTTTATGTCTTCAACAAGGCATTAGCAGGAAAAAATGCCGAAAGGAACTGTAACCGGCAACAACTTCAAAAGCCTTGCCGGAAGGTCCCCCCCACTTCTCCCCCTTCCCTTCTGTGCTTCCCCCCTCACTGTTAAGCCTTTAATCACAGTTTAGTCACGCTCAGCCCTAATTAAAGACCCCTCCGATTCACAGGCGGGCGTCCCAATCTTTGCCCGACCAGAAAGCGGGTCCTGTCGTTCCCTTTCCCTCCTTCTTATTTTCCTCTACGAGACCAACACTTTAACTAACGAACATGGCAGCGGCAGCTGGTTACACGATGCCTCCAAGGTGTCGTTGGAAGATAATGGGTTTTGGTTTGCAGCTCCACTTTTCACAGAATCCTGCTGAAGTGACTGTTGGGAGGGTGTGTCTGGAACAAAGCAGCAGCTACACTAAAGACTGTATAAGTGCCCTCTGATTGGGTGACTCACAGACCACTTCAGCCTGAGTAATGCAATAATGAGACTGTGATATCCAAAGACAAGACTCTAATATGAACTGCCTCCGCCGGAAGATGAAGGTCGATATTTACATTTTTCTTTCCCTAAACCATATAATCCATGCTTTTACATCTGTGTGTGTGTTCATGTGTATTTAAATGTGTGTTTCTTACCTGAAGGATGAAACCCTCTGGGCAGGTAAGTTGGTCATACCACATGGCTTTGTACATGAGCAGGAGCAGCAGGCTGGTCAGGAAGGCCAAAGTGATGATAATCAGACCTGTGATCTGAACAACACACACACACACACAATCACACAAACATACATGCACACCACTTTGTTAACAAGTGTCCGCGAAACTGAAAAAAATCTGACTATAGATGTTTGTTATTGTCAACAAATTCCATGACAACACCAAAGCTAACGGCATAGTACTCCATCTATCAATGTTGTCTGACTTTCTTATCCTGCCTTCCTACAAAATCTTACAAAACAGGTAATGAATTTCTTTTTTTAAAAAGTCTAAAAAAAAGTCTAATTTTCTAAAAAAAAAAAAAAGCTGGTCACTGTAGTATTAAGAAAAACAGGAGCATACAGTGAATTTGTTGGTAATTATTTTCACCAGCAGATTGTTACACATGTTTGGTACTCTAGTGAGAATTTATGGCAATGTTTGTGGTATTTAGTCAACATAAAATACAGTTTCTGAGTTCAAGGTAACACAGGAACATTCTAGTTAGCGCAATAGTTTCACTCAATATTGTGTTCACACTGATCCAAATTAAACTTCTTTTCTTTGACAATGAAAAACAAACCTATTTTGTGACTCAGTTGTCCTGAGTCTCCTCTGAGAAAAAATCTGAAACCGTAAGGGGTTTTTCATTTCATGATAGCGCCCTCTAGTTTACAGTAAGTCAACAGAAAACTGTTGGATATGTACTTACTTAGATGGAGCTCTTACTTCAGTTCAAACAATCAAGGCTTGCATAAAGTAATGAGTCAGCGTTTAATCGTAGGCGGAGCAGATGGTCTCACTGAGCCACACAGCAGCTACAGACTCTGAAAAGCAACCAACATCAACTTTTCTGCTCAAGTCTCTGTCTTATCTAAACATGAACACACATAATGTCCTGCAGCAGAGCCTGTTGGACGAGCAAACAAACACTCACCGGGGACACAACCACATTTTAAACTATCATATCTGCCCAGAGCATGCAGGCTACAGCACAAGTTTGCTTCCTTTGTCTCTCGTTCATGACAGTGTTACATCAGTAGACTGACAGCCTGCCAGCCGCTGTCAATCAACACAGACTGGAGCTGAGGAGACATTATTTCTGTTCATTTGCCAAAGATGTAATAAAAATGCATTCAAATTTTGACATTATTCTAGACAACAAAAAGGGATGACTAACTGTGATGTGACAACAATGGAGCTTGATGACTTAGAGAAAAAAAGCATCACACTTTCGACACACACTCAACACGGCTGTGGAATTTATCTTTTGTTGGTTTTGGTATTTTCATGGGATTTGTCGAAAATAAGGATGTTTTCATAAGCGCACGAGCCGATTCACAGACTGTGTGTTTCTGTACCTTTGCTTTATTTGAAACATCACTGTAGAAGTTGATATTCAGCTTCTTGATGCTGGGCACATACAGCTTGTTCTTCTTCTGCTGCAGCTGAAACTGTGTTGACGTCTTTACAATGACCTGCAACACAAACAATGCACTGACTCAAAAAAAAAAAAAAAAAAGAGAATGCCTAATTAGACTTTATTTGTTTTAGGCTACATTATGGTTGATGGATGATGTTGTCCCCAGAGTTCAGCACACGTTCAGTGATCCATTATCCACTAAAAATACAATTATCTAAAAATACATTACTGACCTTTGCAAAAGAGGCCAGTTTTAATCAATGCATTAACAGGCATTTGGGAGCTACAAACTGTTTTTTATGATAGTGTTTCATAACATCTAATTAGCCTGTAGAACAGCCTGTGCTCGTGAGTGCATTTTAAAGAGGTGCTTGCATCATGAGAGCTTATGCCAATGTTTTAACCTGGAACAGTAGGTAAGAGAAAGTAAATACGACATTTTCAGTGTTGAAGTTCACGTTTGGAAGGTAAATTTGCTCACATTAAAGGTGTTTTACATGTTCTATAGCCAGGAGAAGGCACATCAACAGTCTTGATGGGCTGCTCTTACCTTTTCTGCAAATGGTTGCTGGAGCTGGTTAACCTCCAGAGGTGTGATGAGGGGGATGTTATCAAAGCCGTCATCTGCAGACGGCTGCTTCTCCAGCTTATCAGACAGATTGCTGCCCAGCTTCACCATGGCTGCTTGGCTGCCGAAAAGTGCCTGGACTGATCTGGAGAGCAGGGATGGACAGCTCAGGGCAGACTGACTCAGACTGTGTGCTCTGTAACCAAATATGACAGCACGGCTTGTAGTTTAAATTGAGGATTCTTCCAAGAACATGGAGGAGATGACTGTGCATGTTTTGTGAGGAAAAATAAGACAGCACAAGAGCAATATCAACCACACCAACAGCAGAAGGGAATAAAAATGTATCTGATTCCACAGCAAATGAGTTTGAGATGCAGTGTTTTGTGCAGACATTCATGGTGGCCAAGATGACTCCTAACGACTTTCAAATCACGGACTTTCCTCTTGATGTGCCGCTAAGGATGTAATAAAAGGCTACAATACATGTGATTATCAGGCAAAATCAGCAGGGAAATTTTTATTTCCCGAATGTGTTGGTTTTTATGGAGGCCCAAAAGGAACATGGACAAAAAAAATAAATAAATAAATAATAATGATAATTGAGAAACTATCTCATGCACAATTTTATTTTCCCCACGTCCCTTTAGAGGCCCCGTAGGTTTATACCTGCAAAACTACTTACTTTTTTGCTCTTTGTGTTTTTTGATTTTTACAAATATTAGCATGCTTAGGTGGCTGTCAGTTCACGATGTGAGTCCCGCGCCAATGTGAGTCACACATACGTAAAGAGGTCTGCCATCTTGGACAGCTAGCTACGGCTACACAACTTGGACAAATCTCATGTGGTTATTAAATGCTAATGATAAATGTTTGATACTTTTTCTGCTATTCCCAACTTTAGTTGATTTAGCGGCAAAGGCATGGTTTGTTGGAAACTGGACATAAACTATTGATGAGTAATTTATTTGCCAGTTACGTTAGCTGTGGTAGTGTTAGCGGCTAATGTTACGCTAGCATCTTTGCTTGGGTGCTAGCCAACTAGCCACCTCAAGTTTAAATTATAATACAGGCCATCGATAGTGCCAGAACTGGTTAGTGCTAGCCACTATGCAGTTATGATGTAGTTTTAAAACATTAAATCTGATGTAAACCATCAAACTCAGATCATGACATGCTAGCTGTCCAAGATGGCGGACATTTTCTACTCACATCGATGCAGGACTCACATTGGGGTCTGACAGTGGTAAACAAGCTAAATATCAACATGTTGGTATTATTAGCAAGCATTGTACGTTAGCAAAGTGTAAAATTGACAGTTCACTGTTTAACAGGTTACGTGTTGGATTACTTCCTGGTTGTCAGCAGTGCCTTACTGGAGTCTCAAGAGGTTGCCAAAATGTTCACTTTCACATGACGTAAGCATCACACATTCATATGAAAGTGACACTTGTGTGGGTCTAGCCAAAAAAAAACCCAGCTATTTGGAAGTGATGATATCTAGCACTGACCTTGATGAATTTACTGTTTATCAGACCAAAATGAGACAATAATTAGCTAGCTGGTGTTGTCATGACAGCAGCTGAGAGGAAATAATCACGGATGTATTTATATATAATACAGTATTAGAGCCAGGGCCCCATTCATTAATGGAATGAGTCATTTCAGAAACATTAAGCCATTTTCTTCAGGAAGCTTCTGTCAAAAAGTAGGCTTATGAGAAAAACACTCACTGGTTCTCTGTGCATCATGTGACATGTAATTACACAGTTCGGCCACTATGCTAAATAGGCCTCAAAGTGTGGAGCTCTTCCCGGGGGCTCAGACTTAATTGTAATTTAATTGTGCATTTTGTTACATTTTGACAGAAACTGCGAGGCTTTTTGTCATGCTTCCAGTGTCTTTATGCTAAGCTAAGCTAGCCGCATGCTTGCAGTAGCCTCCTTTTGCTACAGATATGAGTACTATAGGCCTATAAATCTTCTTCACAACCGTCAGCAAGAAAGCAACTGAACATATTTCCAAAACTTGCCAAAATCTGAATAATTCAATGAGGGTATGGAAAATGCAGTTATAATTAGGCCCCATGTGTCTGGAATTGGGGTCATATTCAAATGACTTCAGATTTCTGTATTTACAACAAACCTCTTGCTGTTTATCCAGTCCCACAGTCTAGAGTAAACATGTTTCATAACAACATAAGTCTTATCTCTAATGTTTTTCATCTACACGTCAATCTAACACTCCACCAAAACGTTGCTGCATCTTTCTGCTCCGAGTATAATTTTCTTTCCTCCATCAGATGATCAAATAAATATGGAGGAAAAGAGGTGAGGCTCTACTTTTCTCGTTCACACAGCGCAACACGTTAAAAAAACACCAGACAAAATCACTAAAACTGATGTAAATAGCTCATATCACAACACAATTTAACAACATTTACATGATTATTTTACATCTTGTGGAAAAATGAACACTAGCCTTCTCACTCATGTTGTCTGCAGGCAACTGACGCTGTTAGCGTTAGCGTTAGCTCGAGCTTGTCTCTGCATCTGCTCGGTGATCATGTGATTTTCTTTCAAGCGAAAAATGTGATTGTCTCTGATTGTCTCTTTCCACAGTGTGATTCTTGAACAGCTTATGATGTCAGCCCTCACACTCGTCTGTCCGTAACTTAGCCATGTCTGGGTTAAATATAAAAATATGTTCGGCTGCTCCCCACTCGCTGTGGCGTTTTATAAACAGGGTGGGGCCAGTGGTTCTGAGGGAAGGGGCTTCACATGAACTAACATGAACACGCAGCCGTCCCGCCTACCAAAACAAAGAAACTGAGGAGCTCGATAAAGACACAGAGAGGACGTGTGACATCACTCTCCATTCTAGACGTCAATGTGCCACTAGTTCTTTACAGCAAAATGTGTTTTTTCTGAAATCTAATGAGGCTGAATTTTGTATAGTAGCTTCTTTAAGATTCTTGGTCTGAGATGGGACTCAGTTGATGAATTGCTTTATAAGGACGGTAGGATTTTTCCTGTCTTTAAAACTGAAGCTAGAACGAGCAGTCGGGACATTTTTGTGTAATGAGGTGTCTTGTTGGCACAAAGAGTGTCACCTCTCACACCTCCTGGCAGACATTACCTTATTCTCTGTGCCTCTTACCGCTGTTTATGTTTGTTTTTCCTGGCACAGGCTGCGGCAGCTGCGTACATTATATTAATACCATTAATGAGGTGTATGACTTTACAGCCGTGTGGCACATGTTAAAACTCAATGTTGATACGTTGCTGATGTAGAAACTGAGGCTTTTTTTTTTTCACACTGACTTAAAAGTTCAGTCTCAAGCGTTTGCCCATATGAGTCTCACATGGTCAGAGAGCAGTGAAGAGTCTGCAGTCCAGAACCCAAAATGTGGTGTTTGCATTTTTTTGTTTTTTTTCTTAATCACAACTATTCAGAAAATAATCATCAGCTATGCAAGAACCGACTGTGCACTGAAAGCTGAAACCAGTGTGTTCTCTTTACTGGAGCGCTGTGACCAGTTCCCATCTTTCTGAGCTTTCAGGCTTCAGCAGTTAAAAAATTCTGGCTCTTGTGTGATATTGCTGTTGTGAATTTAGGTGTTGATCACTGTTGGGTTTCTATTTTTTCAAACTTTCTGGAGCTCTTTGTGACATCTTGTAACTGCTTAATTTGTCTGAACTAAAATTTTACAAACACAAATTTAGTTTAAATAGATTTCATTTTTAAAGCTGCAAATTTTCACGTTGAAGAAGCTTTAAAATTTGGCACTTTATGTGATAAATTCTTTAAAATGATGAATCAGTGATGGATGAATCAAAGTACATGTATGTTATTGGGTCAGGAAATGTGCATGGCATTCCTCTTCATGCATCCAGCGTGTGTTTCTTTTTGTTTGTACCTACTGTGCTTGCATCTTTGTTGTGTGTGTGTGTGTGTGTGTGTGTGTGTGTGTGAGGCTCATTCTCTGCGACACCAGAGATGAATTACCGTGTGACAGTGAGTCTCGTCTCCGGTGTCGGGCTCAGGGAGCTCTCTGATTTAGATAAATCACACCGTCCAGCATGTGGCTGAATAAACTCCCACTGTTGGTTTTATGAGTCTGTTGCGTGAAGCGAACGCCTCCAACTTAACAGGCAACACCCGCCACCCCACCCCCCACCCCCCCAATGCCTTCCTCCTCATGCGGAGGCAGAAATGACCTAGATACAAACAAACAGATCATAGCGCTGCAAATCATGGCCTCCTTAAAAAGTCATTTCACCGTCTCATCCTCGGCTTTGTTGTGTTCTCAAAGCTGGACGAAGAGCTTTTCTGTAAGAACTCGCCACTTTGAACAAGTTGTTTAAGGCTTTGCTGAATATCACAGCATGAAATACAAATGCAGTGATGCTTATGAAGAGCAGAGACTTTTACATGCTGGCAGTGGATCATTTAGTTTCTGAAGAGTCTGATTCTTTTCTTTAAATGTCGTTATGTTGAAGTGAAAAAGAACCAGAACAAACATGATCCAGTGGATCCAGACCAGCAGCTGACAGCCTCACAGTCACAGTGCTCCTGGCCTCAAAGAACCATCTTTAATTCCTTCATTAAAACAGAAGTCGAGGTAGAAAACGTAAAAAGACACAAAATCAACCATTTCTGAAGCATTTATACACAGAAATGACCAGCTTGTTGTTTAGAGGCCTCTGGCTCAATCCTGATATGCTAATACATCCCCAGATGTTTGCATTTGTTCAGTGAACCTTCATGAGGGTTTTTTAGGAAACTCCAGATGTGCAGACTTCTTGCCATAACCAGATTTCATGGCTACAGCATTTAGCATTTTTAACCATCACCACTCGTTACCATCCCGGACAGTGAGGTCACAGAGGTCAAGTCAGGTCAAAAACAGCTGGATGATGGATGTCGATTCACATTCTGTTTTCCAACTTCTTAGAGGCTGACTGAAACTTGTGCAACCTTTAAATCGAAATAAAACTCGATAAGAATTTGATGCAACCTGATGACCTTTGACCTGTCTACATTTTCATTATTAATGATTTTGAAATGAACTCAGGAGTCTCCTTCATCAGTCCTCTTACTCTCCACTGTTTCACCTTCAGAATTGCTTCTTTAGAAAAGTTGTATACATCTCCTCTCAGCTTCGCTCCGTCCACAGAGACACCGGCACATCAGTGAGAAGGAAGTGTTTCCCCTTGTGTTCTTCTGCCTGCAACTTCCTGCAACTTCCTCGCCTCACTGTCATTTGATGGTGAGGGAAGAAAAACCGTCCTCGGTGCGTGGAAGAAGGAAGAAAAAAGAGGCTTCCCCGCAGCTGCTTTTTATGACAGGCTTGACAAAATAACCAGCCCTCTCATTACGGTATATGCAAACAATGATAAAGGGGACGGCGCAGAGATGTCGTGTTAGACAATCAAGGAGGGGACCTCTGACACGCTGCCACGGGTGTATAATAAAGTGCCGCACCAGGCGACAAATGACACCGCACTTAATTTGCTGCGCAATGTTCCTGTAATTAGGTGAATTTGGCACAAGCAGGGGGGAGCGACAGCTAGATCAAGGTCTTGATGAATTAGGGGTCCACTGTCAAGATCAAATCACATTAATCAAGGTGGCCGAGTCCACGGACAGCCGCCTCCCCACTCCCCCACCATCCTCTTTCCCAGCCGATGTGATGAATAGCCCTGCTTCCGCCAGGCGCGAAGTATGCATCACCATCAAATCTGTGAATTTAAATGTAAGAGTACTATTTGGAGAATTCTATTGACTTTTTTTGTGCCGGCGCCAGTTTTTCTTTTGTGATAAAGTAACTTTGAACTCATGCAGGAGCGTCGCAGTTCTGCTGCAGAGTGTGTCAGACTCTGCTGCACCCTGCTGACTTTACCCAACTCACATGCACGGCTTTACAGTGAAACCACTTTAAAGTTTGCTTCCAAAGATTAGACCCAGAAGAAGTTTTTGTGATTGTTTTACTGCAGTTGTTGCAGTACTGATACTTCAATAACATTTAAAACAACAGTTTTTTAACCAAACTGAAGATCTCTCCATATTTTCTTAAATAAATCACAATTAATTTCAGTTTGAGTTCCAGCCCTCACATCTCTAAATTCCAAGCCTCTCACCTGTACATGAACGCACCAAATCCACTTTTACAATTGAGCCTTTAATTCCAGCTGAAATACATAGTTCAACAAATAAGGAAACCAGAAAAAGACGAGATCTGTTTGAAAATAAACTCATCAGAGTTTATTCAGCAGCTCTCCTCGATCACATCACATGACCCTTTCACTGAAAAACAAGATATATTTATTTATAGTCTCTCCACTTTAATTTTTTTTTTTAATCCTGAGAAACATATTTAGTTTGACAATAAAATCAAAGAAAGAAAAGAGTGATTTTTTTTCCAGTGGACTGATGCAGTGTGATATCAATAAGCCATAAAGTTGAATTTTTCTAACACACACTGTTTCCTTCCGAGCTGAATTTCCCTCAGGAAAAAAATGGGATTTCATCTCTTATTGAACCCCAGCAGCAGCAGCCTGGAAGTGGGACTCACCACCAGCACTGCTGCAGCACGCGCAGCCTGGACGTGACCTCTATACGCTGGGAGTTTAATTATGGAGCTCGCTCGGGGCCAACACGGCCTGCACCACACAGATTAGCTCCACAACAAGCCATTAATGAAAATAAAGAGCTGCTGGACGCAGGTTGGATGTATTATGTCATCAGTGATGGATCCGCCCTGCTGATCGCTGCTAATGGAGCCGCTGGCAGGAATTT
>JAQFJB010000019.1:16489678-16500089 GCA_029874875.1 Naso minor
AACTGTTGTTTTTTTTTTAAATTCACATAACTATATTACAGAAATGTATTACAAACTTAAAAGTCTGGATACTTTGGAGCTAAAATCCTTTCATTTAATTGGGCTAACAGTAGGCTATGTATTGAACTGATTATAACAGTCAATGACAGAAGTATAAATAGCAGCAGTTCTGTTAACGTGCCGTGGTCTTTTGACATTGTGCTGAGAACCTGCGGTGAGATCTCTCCTTTAAGTGAAGCTTGGACATTAGTGAAAGCTCATTAGGAAGCTATTTAATCCCTGAGAAGATATACTTAGATTAGCATCAGGCCCTGCACACTGAGGCCATGCACAAAGTCAAGAAGTGAGACATCAACAGAATGATTAGAAAATCTGAGCGACAAATAGGAAGCGATAAATGTTCAAATGTTCAGCTCTGAAGAAACAACTCTGGGGCAAATTGCAATGTTTAATTTTAATGTCACAAGTCCTGAATCATGTCCAGTCTTTTACAATTTGACGAAACACTGATTTAACATTTTATTTAACATTTCCAAAACTTCCAAAAGTAGCATTTACAAGTAAATATGGATTGCATCAAGGCTTTAGAGGAGAGACTCACTAAAGCTACACACAAAAAGCACATATATATATTTTTTCCTCATACCACTCTTG
This sequence comes from Naso minor, assembly GCA_029874875.1. NCBI lineage: Eukaryota > Metazoa > Chordata > Actinopteri > Acanthuriformes > Acanthuridae > Naso > Naso minor. Next base: position 16,490,333 of record JAQFJB010000019.1, read on the forward strand.
TAAATCTCCAGCGCAGCAGAGGGACTCCAGCAGGTGGTCAGCAGGTCCAAGTCCCTGAGAGAAAATCCACCAAAATGAATCCAGGGGAGAAAGGTCCCGAGGGCTGGAGGTCCAGGCAGTAATTCCACGGTGAGATTTTCCTCCGTCAGCCGAAGTGGAGCTCCAAGACAGCAGGTCAGAAGGCGAGGACCGAGGGCTCCTCCCTCCCTCCAAATGTTCCTCCCCTCTTTGATACTACCCCCTTCTTTCCCTGCTTCAGTACATCTTCCCTTCGTCCTCTCCCCTCCTTGTCTTCTGTCTGTCCACGCTCAAGAAAGAGGATCAGTGCTGTCTATCACTGTCCATCTTTTCTCTCTCCGCCCCCCAACACCTGTTCCCGCCTCCTCAGTGTCATATATCATTTCTTCCCATCCTTGCACCAAGGCTGATGTCTTACACAAGAAGCTTACAGCTCTATGGGACTGAAGCTTACTGTGCCATCAGATCACAGTGCTGTTTTCAAAGCGCTTGCAAATTACACAAATGACTCTGTGACCTGAAGCACTGCAGCTGCTTTAGAACCTTAACCCAAGGTGTCAAACAGTATGGAGTTCAAGAGCCATAAGAGACACATTCTGCTGTCATTCTGAGATGCTGTGGTTGCCATCTATTAATGATATTCTGCAGACTTTCTCCTATAATATGGATTTTCTTTGGTCCAGAAAGTTTTTCATCAGAGTATCTCACCACTAGCTTTAAATTTCTTACATGACTGTGCAGTTTCATTTAAAAAAAAAAAAGAAAAGATGCTTACACTCTATAAATAGCCAGTTGTTGGAAGTGATGTCAGCCTGCCTTCTGGCTCTCATTTCCCACATGTCTGTAATTGGATTTTAGTGCACCACCTGCTCCTGAGAGACAATCCTGCATCCTTCATTTGAAGCACAACAAAAGTCAACTGACACATGTTGATGTGGACCTAAACAAGGGTTAAATCCTGTGAGTGAAGATATAGATAAGATATAGAATTTCTAAAAACTAATTGAGTGCTAGCGGAAACGATTTCATGTGATTTCTCTTTACTTAGGGAATGATAGCGTGTCAGTATTTTGAGATCATTTCTTAAAGTGGGAATATTATTTTAATAGAATGATATGTGCGTGTGTGTGTGTGTGTGTGTGTGTGTGTGTTAGGTAAAAGCGCACACTTCAAGTCAGGTCAGGCTTTATACATGAGAACTCTGAGCTTAAGCAGCCATCTGAAGGTGAGTTCAAATGGGATAGATTGTGTTATGTAGCGTGTCCTGACATAGCGCCACCTCAAAGGGTGGAGTGCGTGTGAGTGTGTGAAAGAAAGAATGAGAGTAAAGTGGACAAGTTCAATGTTTAAGTCAGAACGAGTAGAAAAAATAACAAATATCTCACCCGACTCAACACACTCAAAATAACTGCAAAAATGAGACTGCAGGTGGACAGTGAAGAAAAGAAAAAAAAAGGTCATATTAGCCGGAAAACCACCAAGATAAAAATCCAACCAGCTCTGCCGATCGTTTCTCAACTCCTTATCCAATCGACAGGAGCATACTTAAGAGTGGACTGCTAACTTTCCCTTGCAAGCGTTATGTTGCATCTTGATGGTTTAAAGCCAGTCCAGACAACTTAAAAGTTCCATCACCCTCCAGGAACAGGAGTGGCTTTTTCAAAAGTTTTGCACAAACAAGATCTAATTTCAGGGATTTTTACCTGGGTGTATGTCTTTGTGGTTCACAGGATTCAATGGGACAATCTTTCATTAGGCCTGTGCTAAAAAAAAAAAAATCAATACAACAATTTATTGCAGTATTTATTTTGGTGATATAATACATAAATTTACAGCTCTGCATCCTGATGTGTATCGTATCGTATCGTATCGTATCGTATCGTACTATACTGTAAAGTCCTTGCCAATACCTATCCTTGAATTCATATGATCTTTACAGTGTGTTCAGGGACACAGTAAGAATGCATGTGCAATTTATGATGGCATCTTTTTAAGTTCGGTGACCCAAAGCAACACTTTATTTTCATGTTTTTAATCTCAGCGTGTTCACTGTTTCAGTGGGTTCAGTCAAAGTAAATTTCTTTTTTTATTTTGATGTTATGGCAGCTACATCAGTGTGTCCAGTAATTTGCCAATACCATTCAAATAAATTCAAAAGGCAATTTTGAATTTAATTGTTTTGACTTATGTGGCCTGCTGAGTTTTCCATACGATATGATGTGATGTATAGAGACTACCCAGATCATACACAGTAAATTGCATCTCAGCTCTGTTTTTTACACTTTCAGTAAACCATGTGGAATATTGCAGTATATAACAAATGCTCATATTGCAATTTGATATATGATATCGTGATATAATCGTATTGTGATGCGTATCATATTGTGAAGTCCTTGCCAATACCAACCCCTATCTAACTAACAGTGTCATTTCCTCTTTATGTTTTATACCGTTTTTTCAAATTGTGAACAAATGAGGTAATGCCATGGCCTGAGGTGACACTCGGTTCAATGCAAAGGTGTTTGATCCCAGTAAGGATTCTGCATTCAACCCATGGCTGCGATAATAAGGGCTCAGGCTGAACTTGTTACATAAGCAGTGAAGCTAACCTCACCTCCTTCACCCTCCTTCTAGGGAGGCTGAGGTACATCGCCTGCAGAACTAGAAAGAAAAGTAAATCTCTTGGCATGCAGACAAAATGCCACCAGACCTTGAGAAGATGTTCCAAGTTGATGATGCTCATTTCTTTCAGGGGGAAAAAAAAAACAAAGATCTGGTAGGGGTCAACTTTGAGAAAGCTGGAGTCACAGTAAAAAGATGTAGTCTAATAGTTACTGTAGTACCTCAACTTTGGCAAAAAGAGTTTAACATAAAAACACCGATTTTGCATTAGACAGTGAATCATTTTATTTTATTCTTTACATTGTGGTTTGAAGGCGCTCTGTGGTGAGTTATTTGTATTGGTAGGCCAAGCAGTGAAAAGTGACAGAGACACATTTGGGCCCCTCTGTGAAGCTCAGATCAGCAGCAGCTTATTGGATAAAGCTTGTGACTGAAATAGCTGCTCAGTTTAGGCCCATATGAGTTAAATGGAGACCCTCTCGCTGTGAGCAGGGGCAGCCCAGGTAACATCCACACAATGAGTGCATGAACAGAACATAAAAACATCCAATTACAGCTCACCTCCACCTGCATATCTAACATTAGTCTGCAGTCACAGCCTCCAAATAAGTCGTAATGGGTTGAATCAGCCTCCATCTGCAGAGGCTGACAAAAAGCAGCAGCCTGAACCTTCAGGCTGAAGCCACAGTGTTCATCTCCACCTGCCGTTTCCTGGACTCACACCTACAGACTTTGTCAGCGCTTGCAGTCAATGCCTCCACCTTCAAATTCTGGCAGAAAGCTACGACCAGTGCAGCAATCTACAGCTTCAATCTTGAGATTCTGTGCAAGAGCTGCAACCCAGAGCTCCACCTACAGCCACTGCCAGCTACTGCCGCCGCTGCCTCCACCTGCAGATTTTGGCAGAAAGCCACATCCTGCAAGCAGCTGGCATCTTTTATTTCCACCTGCATGAAGCTACAGCAACAGCCAGCCTCTAACTAAAGTCATTCAAAGTAACCTGTAGATGTCGCTCCATCTGCTGAATGTGTAAAAGAGCTACAGCCTGAACTACAGCCTCTGCAAGCATCTGAGGTCACTACCTCCACCTGCAGATTCTAGCAAGAAGCTGCAGCCTGAACCTCCGCATCCAACCATAAGCAACAATCTGCAGTTGTCGTCTCCATGTGTACGTTCGGTCATTAGGGTACAGCCTGACACCTGTAAGACTCCTTCTAAATAAGTGTATAAATATTCATTTTTATTGGTCCTCATGTCTGCAGTTAGAAATATGAGTCACTGATAGAGGGTCAAAACTTTTTCACTTTTCAATCAGCCATCAAGCCAGAAAGCTACAGAGCCCTCACCTAAAATCAAATCTGCAGATAAACAGTTTTAAGTTAGTTACGAGTTTCTCCGTTTATTTACATCGAATTTAGGTCTCACTTTAAACGTCAGGGGGAAAAAAAACAAAATATGAAGGGGTTTTTTTCAGTGAGCACATGGTGGTGCTGTATGCATACAAACGAATCACTTGTTTCCTTGTTCAGCCTAAATTTCCATCAAATGTCACTTAAGTCTGTTCATTAGTTTGTTTGATATTGAGGTAAACAATGGACAAACAAACTGGACCGTATACAAAGACTTCTTGGCTTTATTTGCTGCATTTCTGTAATAAATGCGGTTTTAAGTGAAATGAGAATTCAAGTGTTTAATTTGCTCAACACAAAACTTAGTAAGTGGCATCATGGATCACTCGCCTTTCCTGATCATTCCAGGAGAACTTCAAAGGCTCATTCAATGTTTTCTTACCACATTAATTTAAGATGCAGTACATTTATATTTATATTTTATTAGTTCATTAAAGATGTTGAAGTTTGAAAGTCAAAGCAGAAAATTTTGCATGTTTATCAATCCAGAACTGAACTTATGGGCTATTTTACTGTGATATAAGCTGTATTTAACTTAGCAGCAGCAGAGACACATTTTTAACTCAGATGAATTGTTCCCTAGCAATACTCCTTCCACATATGACCCAAAAATCTGCTTTATTGATTCTATATGGAATTGAAAATGCAGTTGTTAAGTTGAGGGTGTTGATCTTCTCATTTCTAAGTTGTGACTTGGTTTCAAACCGTTGTATTGATGTACTCTGCCGTGTGTGAGACAGCCCAAATTAAACCCATCATAACATTAACACCACCTGCACTAACAAACATCTTTGTTCATCTGCAGACGGCGTTTGTGCTGGAACAGCTTTCAGAAAATCACGTTTAAAAGGGGTTTTGTTTATTGCCTGTGGTGGGGAAGAACTTATACTGTAGTTCTGAAAATTTTATTTCACTTTTCAGACATAAAATTGGAGGTTTCTAAATGCTCCACTCCACAACATGAAAACTATAGTACTCTGAATTACCACTATAAAGATAATATTAACAATTTACAAAGACTTTGCCATGACAGCAACAGTACTTCAAGAAATGATTCACACCAACCAAACATCAAAATATTGTTACAAAAAAACTGAAACATGGAGGGGTGAATTTGGGCAATATTTTATTTGCAGGCTTCATCTTTTCAGAACACCTTCAAGGGTCTCAACAGATTTAAACTCAGTTAACGATCCTGGCAACTCAACAGTACAAAAAGAGCTCACTGACTGTTCGGCACACAGGCTCTGTGATCTCACACAGCTGCATATGTTCAATATATATTTCATCTCTGCAGTGCCAAGGCTACAGTGCAAGGTATTCTTAATTAACAGTAACAAGGCTGCTGTGCCACTTCAGAAAAAAAAAACTGCAGAAACTGTTACTGAGCCTCCCGTGAGATGATGTTGGATACATCAAAGAACCTGTCTGCCAAAAAGATAAGTGCATCACGCTGAGGCAGCTTTTAGAAAAACAAAAAAAGCTTTGGCAAAGATGAACTTTGGGGCGAATGAGTTTTTTGACAGAGCAGTTTTCCATTTGAACAGCTACGATGTACTGAAGCTATCAGACTAATGCACTGTCAAATTATGCAACAAATTATTGATGGTCCATGACTTTGATTCAGAAGTCTCAGCAACATAAAAAAAATTACAGTGACACTCCTGCATGTCACATTATCCACTGAGGAACTGATTCAACCTCTGAAGTTAAGTGCCTTTTTCACCAAATCAAAGCTCTTTGCCGTCCTCAGCACTTGGCCTTCTTGCCGTAGCTGTCCACCACCTCCGGCGTGACGCTCTCGTCCTCTTCTACGTCCTCCGTCACCTTCTTACCGACCAGCTGGAAGATGTCCTCAGCCTTGACACCCATGGGCTCGGCAACCTTTACCGTCAGCATGTCCAGAGTCAGAACAGTTCCTCTGGGGATTCTGACCTTGGCCACCACAGACTTACCCAGCTGAGTTAGAAAGAGAGAAAGGAGGAATATTACTACTGTACTCTTGTGCGTCACTTCAGTACATTAAAAACAGCATTTGACTGACGTTTTTGTGGATGGATCTCACCTTATCATGGCACGGCTTCTCACATGGTAACATCTGCTTGAGGCCGCTCCCCAGTGCCCTCTCCACCAGTCGGACGGCACGAACCAGCTCCGTCAGCTCAGAGGGAACCAGAGAGGCAGCGTGGTCACTTCCTTTCCACGTCTTGTCCAGGGTTATGTGACGCTCGATGACTTTTGCCCCCAGAGCCACGGCTGCGACGGAAATACTGATTCCAGACTCATGGCCAGAATATCCAATAGGGATGTCTGGAAATTCCTTCTGGTATTCCTGTAGATGACAAGTGGTCGAGACAAGTGTTACTCTTAAAGGAATAATTTAACATTTTGGGACATATGTTTATTTGCTTTTTTGTCAGAAGTTAGATGAGAAGACTGTTAACAGTTCAATTTGAAACTAAAATCAGCTCTCGGTTAGGTTAGCTGAGCACTGAGACGGTAAACAGCTAACCTGGCTCTGAATAATAACGTGTAGCAACTAGCAACTTCTGAAATGTTGAACAATTATTTTATTGAAAAACTGGGGATATAAACTGTTTGGATGAAAACTTTTAGTTTACAAAAGCAATGCAATTTGTTGCAAAATTATCTTAAAGGTGCTTTACATAAAATTTTGCAGCACAATTCCTCAAAACTTTTGAACTTTGTTCAAGCGTGGCTAATAAATGTGGTTAAAATCGCTTTGAATCACTTGACATGTGGGTCATGATGTAAAGGAAGGAATCTGACTTGCATATGGTAATTTAATTTTTAATGCTGCAATATTGGATTTTTTTTTAAATGCTGACATATTACTCACTGTGAAGTGAACCTTTGCTTGGGAAAATGTAAAAAGAAAAACTCTTCCAGTCTGCATGTCGTGAACTGGTTCATCTGATTTTGTTGGAAGTTGGACACAGTGGCAGCAGAAAGAAAAACTGCATAGAAACAGCCACTTTTCTTGCTAATGGTCTTACTAAGCATCAATATTAATTTTTCAGACTTTTCTTAACCAGCTCACAACTCTCTGTGGTATGTTCAACCTTAATCATGGTCACACTAGCAGCGATGAGATGTGATCTTTCAAAGACTCGAACTAAACATTCAGTAGCAGAAATTTTGGTTTTGTCCTGTTTTCCTGCTGTTATTTGATCATTTGACAGCTCGACTTGCGTGGAACATTGTCGTCTTTAAAAATCTATTATTTTCATACAAAGCTGTTAATACAGGGGCAACACTTAAATCTCCTTACCGTTATCACTCGGAGGTTGACATCCTCAGCCTCCAGCGGGTAGGCGCTGGTGCACTGCAGGATGGCAAAGTTCTGGTTGTGCTCCTTCACAGTTTTGTAGACTCGACGCATCGTCTCCATGGATTGCATCCCACTGGACACAACCATGGGCCGTCCTGACGCAGGCAAGAAGACAAACAGCTCAATAAACATCATGCACATTTGTGTATGTCACCATCTTTTATGTTTTGCTTACTACTTGTTTTGTTATCTGTTAATATGTAACACTGTGCATTAGTGTGTTTTGTCTCCTGCACATATGTTGTCCACTATATATATAATACTGTGTATTATTTTTACTTGTTATAAAATGCACTCCTTGTTTATTAAGTAATGATTACATGTCATGATTCCATCTCATATTTAAAAGATCTTCCCATATGCAACAGTTCACTCTCACCTTTCTTGGCTGTCCTCTCCAGATAGGGGAAGTTGTTGGTGTCTCCGGAGCCGACTTTAAAGAAAGGCACATTGAGCTCATGCAGGAACTCCACTGCCATCTTAAGACAGAAGTGGTTCAGTTGAAACATAAACCTGACTTCTACACCATAAAACCTTCATCAAAAGTCTCTTTCTTACCTCATCCATCCCTGAGGCAGTGAAGAAGATCCCCACCTCCTCTGCATATTTCTGCAGTTCTCTGTACTGCTCATGGCTGAACTCCAGGTGGCACTTGTGTTCACCATAAGTTTTCCCCCAGGAGTGTTTGGAATTGTACGGGCGCTCCAAGGCTCGCTTGTTAAATTTGTACTCTAATTCACTCTTCTGGAATTTGGCACAATCAGCACCACAGTCCTGTGAAGGGGGACAACGAAGAATGAAAGAAAATATATAATTTTAACACAAGACAAGCTTGGAGGAAAACTTTTTGAAAAGTAATAACTTATTTTGGGTGTCTTACCAATTCCTAGCAATTCGTAGCAAGTGATATACAATTGTGAATTCACAGAAAGTGTTTCTTATGAATTAGAGGGGACAGTTTTCTATAGTTTACTACATGTTGTTTCTAGGGTAACAAAGACAGTCTTTTCATCAAGTGAGCTGAGCATGCAGAAGTGTGATTTTTTTGACCCAGCGTGCCAATGAACGTCTCTTGGAAAAGAAAAAACAAGTTCTAGCAACAAAATGCACAGTTATTTCCAGGAAAAACGCATTCTCATGAAATAAGGTGCCACAGCGAGCAAAAAGGATCGGCCACACAGAAGCTTTTGGCACTGTCTTTCTGTAAAAGGTGTGTCAACAAGTTTAACATGCACAAAACCGCCAGAAACTAAACTACACAAAGCACCAGTGTGCACTGTAAGCCTCCGGTGACAGAAAGTCACTCTGTTGAGCCTTGCAGCAGATGATTCAAACAATCTGTGGCACGCCCAGCTGTTAACATTCTGTAACAGCTGTAGCTGACAAATGTCTTTAAAATGTATAGCTTCAGGCTGCAACATACTGTAGCTTTTGTGAGATGAAACATGGCTTTCCATGAGCAGCCACAGCCTGATGAGAATGTGAAGTATATTGAGTTTCTTGGTTACAATGGGGCAGCTGAACTGTAAAATCAACAGGGAGAGACACAGGAGGCATTTAGTGTGGCTTTAATATAGTGACCTACCCTGGACAGTGGACACTGTGTGCCAGGCGTTAAAGAATCAAACAGCCTTTAGCCGAACTCCATTCTCAAATTGGTCGATTTAACGTTCTACAACCTGGCCAGACAAGTTTTGATATTTCAGAACAAACTGCAGGTACATGTTCCATAAAGCAGCGCCTTAAAATCACTCAAAGCAGTGATGCAGACGAGCAACTAGGGTATTAAACTGGAGCCTTACGTTCGCCTCCGCGGGTGTGTATTGGATGTTAAAAACGAGAATAAATGAAAAGAAAAATCACTTATTCACTCCTAAAAAGCCACGACACGAGTTTAGTTTATTACCTTTGCCATTTTGATCATTTTCTTGGCAATCTCAATGTCTCCTTGGTGGTTTTGTCCAATCTCAGCTATGATGAAACAGGGATTGTTTCCTCCGATCATCCTCCCGGGACAAAGCTCAAACTTTAAAGGCATTTTGGTTGCAGAAAAGGAAGCAAAGACAACCAGAGAAGATGATTACTGAGCAGAGAGGTAGACGCAGGAACAGCGCTGAGGTGTACCTGGGAACAGCCACCGGAACAGTTAATGAGCCGGACTTCCAGGATGTGCATGTACTTCCGTTTATTTGTTTTTCAACGTAAGAGCCGAATGTCCTTTAAAAAATAAAAGCATCCATTTATACATATGTTTGAACCATGTATTTGCTGTCAGTGGTTTTAACAAGTAGATCAGGTTGAAAAGCAGACGAGGGAGTGGATCGAGAAAAAAAAAATTATTTTTATGTTCAAATGG